>PVJI01001579.1:55628-175062 GCA_004026765.1 Micronycteris hirsuta | reverse complement strand
CAGTGGATGAGCTGTTGTGTGGGGGCTGACCACAAGGATCAGGGTATGCTTTAGCAGGGCTCTGGTGTTTTGTTTGTGGAGCTAGT
This sequence comes from Micronycteris hirsuta, assembly GCA_004026765.1. Lineage (NCBI taxonomy): Eukaryota > Metazoa > Chordata > Mammalia > Chiroptera > Phyllostomidae > Micronycteris > Micronycteris hirsuta. The sequence goes on along the minus strand of PVJI01001579.1, from coordinate 174,976 downwards.
TAGGTGGTGCTCTTGGGGGGTCTAAAGCCAGCCATTGGATATGTTAGTCCTAAAGGCTCTTAGAATAGGCGCTGGTGCAGGCCAAGATCAGCAGCCATTTGTGCCTGGCTTGGGGCAGCCTGGTTGGAGCTACAAAGTGATCCACAGTTAGTTGCCACTCGTGCTAGGCTCAGAAGTGCTTGGGAGAGGCTATGCTGTATACTGAGGCTGGCTGCCACTGTTGTCAGGCTTAGAACCCTTTAATGGGCACCAGTGTATGAGCTGAGACCTTTCACCACTTTTGCCAGGCTTGGGACTGCTTAGCAAGAGGTATAGGGCATGTCAAGGCCAGTCGGTGCTTGTTTGGGGTTTTTGGACCTTTAAGAGATTCTGAGAAAGTCCACAGAGCAAGCTGAGGAAGGCCACTTGTGTGAAACAGCCTCTGGAAGCATGTTGGGCCAGGCACAGAGTTGAGTGGCTTGGGGTCTCAGGGAATCACCAGGTCGTGGTGAACAGTTTTAGGCCAGGTTAATGGAGAGCACAAATTTGGTGCCTGCCTGCAGGAGCTGGCTAGTTGGGGGAAATACTCAAAAATGGAACAGGGGAGAGCCCTGGCTGGTGTAGCTCAGTGGATTGAGCGCAGGCTGGGAACCAGATGGTCCCGGTTCGATTCCCAGTCAGGGCACATGCCTGGGTTGCGGGCCAGGTCCCCTGTGAGGGCCATGTGAAAGGCAACCACACATTGCTGTTTCTCTCCTTCTCTGTCTCCCTCCCTTCTCCTCTCTCTAAAAATAAATAAATAAAATCTTTTAAAAAAAAATGGAACAGGGGAGTCTGCCAGCACTTCCCAGAGAGCTGCCCTAACCCTTGCTCCTCCAGCCCTCGTGCTTAAACTAGGCAATTTGGTTCCTCTCCGTATGTCTCCCTTGCACTTTTTCAGCTTCAGCCCAGAGTTAATTAGCAAGTGAGTCTGTGTGAGAGTCCCTCAAGAGCAACACCCGACTCAGATCACAATCCCTACTGGTTTTCACAGCCAGATGTTTGGTGGCTCCTTTTCCCAGCACTGGTGCCCTGGTCTGGGGAGCCTGGTGTGGGGTTGGCACCCCTTGCTCTCAGGGGGGACCTCTACAGCTGAGATACCACTCCTGATTCTTATTCGCCACACCGTGGGTGTGGGACCTGCTCATTGCGTGTTTCCACTCCTCCTACCAATTTCACTATGGCTCCTTTATATCCTTAGTTACAGGACTTCTATTCAGCTAGCTTTCAGGTGGTTCTCAATGATAGTTCTATAATTTAGTTGTAACATTGATGTGGTCATGGGAGGAGGTGAGCAAAGCATTACTACTCCATCACCTTGGCCCGAAGTCTACTTTGTGTGATTTCAGTCCTTTTACATTCATTGAGGTTCATTTTATGGCCTAACATATGGTCCATCCTGGAGAATTTTCCATGTGCATGTGAGAAGACTGGATATTCTGCTGTAGTGAAGTGGAATGCTCTATAGTTGTCTGTTATCTCTAATTAGTTGGTCTTCAAGTCTGTTCACTTGTTGATCTACCCGGGTGTTCCACCCATTATTAAGAGTGTGACATTAAAGTCTCTGTTATTGTTGAACTATCTGTTTCCCTTTCAAGTCTGTAACTCTTTTGCTTCACATATTTTGGGACTTGTTAGGTGCATGCATGTTTATAATTGCTATGTTTTTCTGATGATCCTTTTATCATTGTAAAATGTCCTTTGTCTCTACTGGCAATGATCTTATAGTCTCTTTTGTATATTTAAATAGCTACTCTCACTTTTGTCTGGTTTCTTTTTGCAAGATACATCTTTTCCATCTCTTCATTGTGACCCTACTTGTATTTTTTAATCTAAGTGTGTCTCTTATTAAGAAAATATAGTTATGTTTTCAAATTTCTTTTAGCAATCTCTGCTTTTTGATTGGAGTGTTTAGTTCATATGTATTTAGTGTAATTACTGATAAGGTCGGGCTTCTGGCTGCTACTTGGTTGTTTTCTGTGCATCTTACATCCTTTTGCTTCTGTTATTCCATTACTGCTCCCTTTTGTGTAAACTAATTTCTACACACCATTTTAATTCCCTTGTTTCTTTACTATATTCTTTTAAGTGACTGTCTTAGTGGTTGCCCTGGAAATTACAATTAGCATCTTAAAGCAATCTAATTTGGGTTAATACACAATTAATTTCAAAAGTATATAAAAACTTTGCTCCAATGTATACTTCTAATTCTTTCTTCCTCTTTTGGCTATTATTTGTCATACAAATTATATTTCTATACAATATCCGCCTGTTGAAAGTTTAATAATTATTTTTATACAGCTGTCTTTTAAATTATCTAGAAGAATTATAAACAAATACATTTATGCTGTCTTTTTTTATTTTAGAGAAAGGAAGGAAGGGAGGGAGGGAAGTGCGGGGAGAGAGAGAAACATCTATTTGTTGTTCCATTCATTTGCACATTTACTGGTTGCTTCTTGTATGTGCTCTGGCTGTGGACGGAACCCACAACATTGGCATATGGGGGCAACACTAACCAACTGGGCTACCTGGCCAGGGCCTTTGTACTGTCTTTAATATTTCCTACGTATTTACCTTTTCTGGTAGTATTTCTTCTTGTGGATTCCAAGTACTGTCTAGTGACCTTTCATTTCAACCTGAAAGATCCCCTTTAGTATTTCTTGTAAAAGAGGTCTGCTCGGGACACTCTCAGTTTATCTGGGAATATCTTGATTTCTCCATTTTTTGGAAGGATCGTTTTTCTGGATATAGAATCGACAGGTACTTTTTTTTCTTATAGCACATTATTTAGAGTTATCCCACCACCTTCTGGCCACCATGGTTTCTGATGGGGCAGTAATGTTACTGAAGATCCCTTGTACATGATGCATTACTGTTCTCTTGCTGCTTTCAAGAGCTTGCCCATGTGTCTAGGTTTGAGCTCTTTGAGTTTAACCTACCTGGAGTTTGCTGAAATTCTTGGATATGTAGATCAATGTTTTTTATCAAACTTGGGGCACACCTTCAATGCTATGGAAGGCAAATGACCACTCTGCCTTGGCCTTCACTTCCTGCTTTTGCAGAGCTTTAGGGTCAACCAGAGATGAGAGGTTAGGCCTGCTCAGGTCTTTCCTGGGCATGGTACTGCCCTGCACATGTGTGAGGACTCCAGTAATGTCGGGGCTTTTCAAAGCCCTCTGTGGACATCTCATTCATTAGTGTTTCCTTTTTCAGTGTTTTGGTCAGCCTCTTGTTAGCCTTAACTCATAACAAGGTTGTTTTGGACTGAGGCCCTGGAAATAAGGCTCTTCACACAGAGCAGGTCAAACAGCGATGGGTTTCTAGGGATGTGGACTTTGGGGGCAGCTACAAACCCATTCTGCCCCTGCAAGGGGCTGCTAGTCTGCTGGGTCTCGGAGTTCCTATAGTTGTGAGGGTGGAGTTACTCGGTGCTGCCATAGATCTGACGAGAGGGGAAAGTAAATTGGTTAAGTTAAAATGCCACAAAGCTCCCTATTCTTACTGAAATTCAGCTTTTTTTTTTTTCTTGAATAAATACTCTTTGGATTGTTGCAATCCTTGGTAATTTCCAGAGTTCTGAAAACGCTGATTTTGACAATTTTTGCCAGCATTCTCTTCGTTTGTATGGAGAAGTAGGTTTTAAGAGGTCCATATTCGGACATTCCAGAAGTCCTTCTCCAATGAGGTAAAAGTTCAGGTACACCGCGTAGCTGCCCAAGAAAACAGAGCCAAGTAACACCAAAGCCAAGATTTCAGATCCACGCTTAGAATTTGCATGCACCTACCTCCCATTACAACAAGTTTTTGAAACTTCTCATTAAATACTAAGCAGTGCAGCAGGCTCCCTTATCTAAGGGTGTACATTCCAGGACCCCCCTGTGGATGCCTGAAACCAAAGATAGTACTGAACCCTACATACACTGCGTTTTCCCTCCACATACTTACCTATGATAAACTTAATTTATAAATTAGGCAAAGTAAGAGGTTAACAATAAAAAAATAGAAAAGTTATAAGAATGCACTTTTAAAAGTTAAGTGAACATCATCTCTCAAGTAATTTTTATATTTTTCAGTCCAGACCTACTCCTACAACCGTCTTTTCCATGCAGCAGATGGCTCGGTATCACCTGTTTTAGGGCACCCCTTGCTGCAGTCTTTGTGCAGGTGCAATGCTTTCTGAAGCAACACACTGCCGTTAATCAGAACACACTGTCTGCTCACGCCTTACAGCCGCGGACTTGGTGCCTTTTCCATCGTAACTCGGCAGCTACCGTGCACTGTGGTGGCAACGTTTGCAGTTTGAGGTAGAAGAGTAAAACTGGCGTGAATTTCTTTTTTCTTCATAATTTCACAGGTAGAAGATTCTTATTGTAGATCTTAGCAACATCAACGTTTTTTTTTCCTTTCCTTATTAAGTCATGAACTTTGACCTTTGCACTTAAAGGAAATACTGTACAGCTTCTCTTTGACACATCCAAACTGCCAGCATCATCTGTACCCTTACTAGGTGGGGCCACTATTAAGCGAAACAAGGGCTACTTCAGTGCAAGCAAGCGACAGCTGATCTGAAAACCGGCCCAGCTACCAAGTGACCAGTGGGAGGGCAGTGAATAGAGTGTGGGTACACAGGATGAAGCGGTGACTTACACCCCGGGCAGGGTGGGGCTGGGGGGCGCACGATTTCATCAGACTGCTCAGAACAGTGTGCAATTTAAAACATATGAATTGTTTATTTTTGAAAATTTCCACTTAATATTTCTGCATCACAGTTGACCACAGGAAACGGAACCGTGGAAAGCAAAACTGCATATGAAGGGCGACTTCTGTAGCGCAAAACCTCCATTGCACACACGCTTATTTGGGCGGCACTTTTTAAGTGTTTTCACATCAAATCTCTATCACTGAATTTCGCACTGATCAATGTCGTCTACTGACCCCCAGCACCATTTTCTCTAAAATGCGTTTCTGTCAGAGGCATTGTAGTCCCCTCTCGTTCTGGTTTTCACTCTTACTCAGCTGGAGCTCTGTGTCAGCCTCTGCACAGCACTCAGTGTGAAGGTCTCTGTTGGCCAGGCTTATCTTCACAGTGAAGCTGAGTACCAGACTCCAGTATAGAGCCCCGGCCCAAGCAGAATAAATCACATACTACCCCAGGGGTAGTAGCCTCAATATCTGAACTTTCTATAATTTTTCAGTAACAAGTGAGCAGCAGGTAAGCTTTAGTTCTACATACCAATTAACAGTTGAAGAATAGATACCCAGGGTCTGGAAGAACTGAATAAAACTATGTTCAAATTCCTCCTGAACTACAAATATTCTTAACACATTTCGTACTGCATAGAAATCTCTGACATACACCAGGGACCACAGGTTTTTGGGCAAACTGCACATTAATTAAGTTATCTTGTGATTCGGTCCTTAATAGATGGCGTGCGAAACACGAGAAAACTCGTGAGCAGTACGAAAAGTGTTAAAATAGACCCTGCATTCTCGAGCACCGACCTGTAATAAAAGTCATGGTAAGAGGCAGTGGGTGCCCAGCTGCAGTGCCGCGCACCCGGAGTGCGCAGACGGAGAGTCGTTGGCTGCGGTGAGACCAGTGTTACAGCTCCGGACACCTCTCTTCACAGGCACAGTTAACCCAAAATAAGACCATCTTATACACTAACGGGGCTGTTTTCAGTGATGTACTTGACCTTTGCCTTTGGGTTCAGCAATAAAAAGAGTGACAAGATGACATTTTTTACAGAACAGAATCCAAAGAATTTAAGATTAATGGAGCCTAAATCCAACAATGCAGTAGCTATGAGCAAGGAGTAGTCAATACCTGACCTTTCTCAGGGGCGCTGTGTCTGGGCTGCACATTCAAATCACCTGGATACTTTAAAAAACCCTGTCAACAAGGCCGTGCCTCCGACCAATTACCTAAGCCAGAATTCTCCGGGGGGGCCCAACCATCAGTATTTTCAAACCGTTCTCCAGGCGACTCTAATATGAGAACCACTGTGTAAAGATAGTAAGGACATGTTACACCCCTAGTGTTGGAGGATGTGGCAAATAAAAAACTACAGGACACCTAGTTAAACCTGAATTTCACATAAAGAATTTTTAAGAATATGAGTACATCCCGTGTCATACCTAAAACATACTTTAGAAGTTATTGCTGGTTATCTGAAATTCAAATGTAAGTGGATGCCCTGTATTCTCTATACAGGACAAAACTGAAAATTAAATTGAAGGGGTAGAAATCAAGCTCTATCAGCAGAGAAATATCATTGGTTGGTAGGTTATCGCCCCCCCAAAAAATTCACATAGTACATTAAAAAGAAAGGTTGTTCCAGGCCAAGGCCATCCCGAAGGAAAGTTGCCAAGTCATGGAGGAGGAGGGAGGGCCGCGGAATGTTCTAGGCAGGCTTCCTTAGGGCCTGTGTTGGAGTGCTAGGGCTGCGATAACAGGACACCACAGACTGGCTGCCTTAAACAGCAGGCATTTATTTTCTCACAGTTCTGGAGGCCAAAAGTAGTTCCAGATCAAGGTCTGGCAGGTTTGTTTTTTCTCCCGAGGTCTCTCTCCTTGACTTGGCTTGGCCTTCTCACCGTGTTCTCACAGTCTTTTTTTTTTTCACCTATGTGCATGCACCACTAGTATCTCCTTGTGTGTCCAAATTTCCTCTTGTGAGGGCATAAGTCATCATTTTAATTACCTCCTTACAGGTCCTATCTCCATAGACGGGCACATTCTGAGGTACTTTGGTTTAAGCCTTTGATAATGAGTTTTGGGGGACACAGTTTAGCCCACAACAGTGCCTCTCACCGGACTGCAGCCCTATGGGGTGGGGGGAACACAGTAAGTCAAGCATGCTTGCTTTGGTGTGCTCTTCCCAGCGCCACCCTAGCCCAAGAGACCGTGCCTGTGAGTGACCAGCAAAGGGAAAGGGGCATTTCTGCGGAAGAGACAGAAATGCGGGTCAGGAGGGCAGAAGAGGAGTCCACTCTTTTCTGGGAAGAGAAGGAAGGGGAAGAGTGGTAGCAGATGGGAGGATGATAGAGGAAGGGAAGGAGAACGTGTTAAACCAAGAGGAGGGACCATAGGTAGAAGAAATAGGAAGATAATATTCACTATAGAGGTTGAGGACTTGAAGAAAGGAAGTCAGTAGGATACAAGAACCAAACCACGATTTCTATAGCAAAGGGAAGAACAGCAGAAACTGCCCCTTCCCCCAAAAAGTAAGACTCCTACCAGTTTCCTCTGTTCCTTTTAGGGGGATTTTTTTTTTTTTTTTTTTTTTTTTTTTTTTTTTTTTTTTTTTTTTTTTTTGCCTCAAGCATTATAAGACTGTTTGCACCAGACTCTGAGAAGAGGCTGCCCAGTCTTCATTTTATTGAATTCTCTCCGGCTTGGTCAGCTTTCAAGAACACAGTTCACTGTCTCCAAGCAGCTGACCTGGATTTTACTGCAGTTGGATATGAATGTGCATGATTAGGAGCCAAAATGCGCCAAGGCTACACAGGCCTGTTCTGGTTTTGGGCGGTGCCAAAGCAAAGAAAAGCCAGGAAGTTTCCCCCAGAGTCCTTGCTGCCGAGTCTGTTCCTGCCGAGTGGGGGCTGGGGCTACAGAGCCCAGGGAGGCTCTGGCCGCGAGTGTGGTCTGGGAGACGGTGAACTCTTTACCTAGGGTTTCGGGCAGAGGCTAAAGCACACCACTTTCTTTTCCCTGCTGGATGTTTACAAAGAGCATGACAAGAGGGTGGGGGGAAGGCGACCAGCTAACACTGCAGGGGAAATCCAGCCACAAAGCCACTGAACTTTTCCAGTGTGGTCCAAAGGCATTATTCTTAGCCACTGAGGCACCCTGGCTTCCCTGTCACCTTTGTCCCTGCCATACCCACTGTGCTCTCTCCACTCTCCTGGCCAGGGGTGGCCAGGGCCTGCAGGGAGCCTGCGTCGCTGGCCTTTTGCTCACCCGCAGCCACTCACTGCCATTCTGACGATGTGAGTGAAAGACACCTTAATAAGAGCATAAATAAAAGCCAGGCTGAGAAATGAGTTTTCCATGCCAGCAATCACCGGCGTAACCTTGGCCGTAAATAGTCTCGCAGCCACACAGATGGAGTCCTCGCATCTGGGGATCAAAGCTGTCTCCCAGCAGCTCCCCTCCCCCGCCCCGTCAAACCACCTGGGTGCTGCCCACACACGAATTCCAGGGGAAATCTTGCTCATCCAACTTGGACATTCTGTGACAACTGATAAGCAGGGACTCAGAGCTCCTGCCTCCCCCCTCCAACCCTAGGGAACCTGCCCTTCCCCCACGGCAGCAAACCCCCTCCCCTGAAATAGCCTGTCTGTTGTGTCCTCAGAAGGGACAGACCACCAGACCCCCTAATTTATGGTCATTGGTGTAATAGCGTTAAGGTGATTTATCTGACGGCAGAGGAGATGGCAAACCCCTGGGGAAGAGGGATTGGCCATGCGGGCTTTGTCCGTTTCTGATTGGCCTTATTTTGAGCAGAGTGGGGAGGCAGTCTCTTGACTGAGACAGGGAAGTCAATTTGGCAGGAGCCTCCGTGTAGAGCCGGTTTGGAACTGGCAAAGGGTTAGCTTTTGTCGAAACTACAGGACTAATGTATTGCTTAAAAAGTCAGGGAGTTTGACAGAATGTGTTAGCAGACAGATTAAAGCAGATTTGGTTTGAAAGAGAGTGAAGATCATTTGATTTGACATTCTTTTACATTTGTGTAGACCAAAGATACCAGTGCCCTGGAGGTGACAGGGAGGGCAGGAGAGTGTTTTCTTGTTTTTATTTTTAATGTTTGAGTATTGTGTGTGTGTGGCGGGCGGGGCGGGGGGGGGATACAACACTTATGGCTTAAAAGGAAAGGAATTTGAGGGAATCATGTGGCAAGTAAGTATTAGAACCTGCTTCTAAAAATGTGGTATTTCATAATCACATGGGTGTGGAAAAAATCTTTCTTCCTTTTTGAGTTATCTTCAGACATTACAGTCAGTATTTATGGCATCTATAAATTACTGGATAAGCACACCAGTGCACCACACTTCACAAGGGCATTGCTTTGGGTTACTGCAGTAACTGTCATTTAAATGTCACTGTTGAGTGATGTAACTTAGTCTCATGAATAAAAGGGACTGTATAAGAATATGGGGGGATTATAATATTTACTGGAAAATATTTTCCTATGAATGAATGACAAATTCAGTAGGAGTAGGCATGCAGTTCAAATGTGCACCCTTTCATTTATTATATTTGTGTGTATAGAACTCAAATGTAGACACATAGCACTTGTCAACCTCCAGATACAATCTTTAACGCTCTGTTCCTCAGAGGGACCAGAACAAAGCCAGAGAGAACATGAGAGAATGTGACCGCTTGCGGAGGGGGTAGACTGGTGTCACATGCAGTGGCACAATAATTTCTTTTATTTATAGGTCTAACCAGAAAAATAGACTGGGAGCAGCTGAGTACCAATTTATTTTGCTGCCCGAATCAATGAGTGGTTGCCTAAAATGTCATTGAGTTGGAGGGTTGTGCGTTTTATTCACGGCTAGGTTACAGGACGCTTTGCAGCCGGTCTAGAAGGCGGCCAGTAATCATCCCGGCGCCCGTCAAGGTGGGCGAGCGCAGTCCTGCGGCACAGAATCGCCTCAGTGGGGGTGAGGGCTGCCTGTCGTCCTGGACCAGTCTCATCCAGTGCTGCTGGGTAGAGACAAAGGTGGCCTGTTTAGTCCTGTTACAAGAGCAAAGCGGAGCAGAAGGTGGACAGAACAACAAAAATGGATGTTGAAGTCAGGAGTGGAGACTTGTTTGGGCCACAGGACCTGTGTCTAGCTCCCTAAACGTGTAACATTCATGTGAAATAAGAATAATAATAGAGGTACGAAGGGAGTATGGTGTAGAATCAGCGTTTAGGAGTCTGTAAGGGTCAGGGAAGGTTTTCCACATTTGCCCACTACACTGGGTCACGAAGGATGAGGAGGGGTTAGTTGAGAGGGCTCAGGTCATGCCAGCCATGGTGAATCACAGCGCATAAAGGAGAGCAGGCACAGACAACAGGATTGCCCACCTCAAGAGGTGTCAGGACAATTATTAGCTGCCTTCTAGATTTGTTTCAAAGCATCCTGTAACCTAGCCGTGAATGAAATGCACAACCTTCCAACTCGATGACATTTAGGCAACCAATCATCGGTTCAGGCAGCAAAATAAAGGATCCTAGGTGTGTGGTGGGCAGTTAGACAGACGTGAATAGCGAGGATGATGGGCCAGGTACAGAAAGTCACCAGGGCCGAAAACCCTGGGTGCCTAGCAAGGGACAAAAGTGGGAAAACAGGACCTCACCCCCAGGGTTACCTCTCCTCCCCTGGCATATCTCTGGTCATGTGGTTCAGACCCCTGAGTTTTCCTTCCCTGGTAGTTATGCAGGTTAGACCCCCTTAGAGGGGGAACAAACAAGGGGATGGAAGAATAGCCCTTAAGCACTAAGCCCCAGGACAACGAAGTTCTGACCCACCTCAAACACATCTAGGCCTCAAGTGTGTTTCAGCTCCAGGCCAAGAAAAGCAGCAAAACCAGACAAGCCATGCCACGGCTGACATGGGGACCAGCTGCACTGACTAATGACCCCTGCCCGCCCTGGCAACCAATCAGTAGAGACCACAACCCTGAAAGGACACACATGGAAAAGCTGATGAATACTCTATTGAGATCCTCCCCTGGGACCTTCCCTAAAATACAAACCCTTAAAAGCCCTTAGGACAGAGGAGCCAGCTCAGCTCTCTGTGGAGCACGCAGTACCTTTCCCGCCCCCTTCTCTGGGGCGTTTTCCTTGCCTCTCTCTCCCCTAAGCTCCAAGGGCCCTTCTTTTGCCTAACTGGTTTCCTGAACCCATTTCTTCTACTGATCCTTCTACCTCCGTCACTTTCTAAATCAACTTTTGCTTGTGTCTGAGTCTTGGCTCTGAATTCTGTCTCAGCCAGAACTGAAGTACAAAGGTTTTTGAACTGTGGTCCCAATGCCAGTAACATTCTGGTCTCATTTTCACTGCCACCAGGTGTATGAGCTCAGGCTGCATCTCAACTCTTTGTGAAACTAAATGTTTGCAAGGTGGCAGAAATTTCACTCCCTGATAAAGACTAGCAGTCAGGTGTCTACTCTAGTTTTCTAAAAAACATAATGGAAAACCATAAGTTTAAGCACATCTAGCCATAATGACTGCAAAGCAAGCCAAAAATTACAGAAAACAATTAAACTCAGAAATCCCAGTAGAATTGTTTTTAGTTGAAAATAATCCTACGCAAGTGAAGTGACAGGTGACACAAGGAACAAACGCGAAGGGCTGCCTCCTAGCTTTCCTGAACTGCGGCCTGGTTTTCTCTAAGGGCAGACGAGCTGGCAGTGAACCAGCCGCTTGCCCTCCATCTGCACAAAGGTCTGGTTCTGCCCGGCCGCCTGCCCCTGCTGGGCTGCTCTCAGGACACTGAAGGAAACTCATCTGTCATACAACACTGATCAGGTCCCCTCGTTTGCATTCTTTTGCTCTCCGGGAGGCTCCCTCCCAGGCCACTCAGTCGGTGCTTCTCTTTCTTCCTCCCAATCTCCTCCTCCTCCCTCTGAACCGCTCAATGCCCAGTATCAGAGTTACGACGACAGGACTGACTGCTGCCCTCAGCTAAAGAGAAAGAAAACACCCCTTTGTCTTGCAGAGAACCTCACAGGCTGTCTGTCGCAGCTCTGGTTTTCTCTTAAAGAAGCTGTGGGAGCGGAATCTCATCTTGAGAACACCTTCCGTGAGTTTTTCCAAGACCTCTGATCTCACACGATGTCCATTTCTGACCTTATTTGAAAGTACCGCCTCCCCTTTTCGGCTGTAATGTTCAATACCTCTCTTTACAGTGGGGATTTGAGCTTTCTTGAGAGGCTTCCTTGAAGGAATCACAGTGTCTGTGGATCAAGGTCAGAAGCCTGTAGAGCCCAGGGGTTTGCTGATGAATAGATCCTGTGCTTGTGACTCTGACATGCTTTGTTTTGGGTGTTTTTTTTTTTAATTCATTTCCTTTATCTTAGGGAATGTGGAGATAAATAAAAAGCCTCCGGTCCAAGGCAGCAGACACCTAAATGTGGAACACTCCCATGCAGTACAATAACAGCGATGTGAAGAGAGCACTGTGGGAGACCAGAGGACAATGTGCTCAAGCGTCTTCGCGGATCAAGAAATGTTTCCCACGCATATTGATTGCCGCAGGGGTCTCGGAGGGTGAAGAAGAATTGGTCAAGAGGCGAGGACATGCTGGCCAGGGGTGTGAAACAAAGCTTCAAAGGAGAGAAGAACAATTAGGACAGGTGGAGACAGAGGGAGGAAGGATCCACAGGGTTGACAGAAAAGAACGAATAGACAAAGAGGAAGGTGGGCAAGAGCGAAACGGGAACTAGTCATTGTCTCTACCACTACCGGGCTGCACCCCCGTCTTGAATAACGAGGCTCACTCCCAGGGCAACTGTCATTATGACTACATCCATCTCACCCAAAAATGCTGATGCTTCAGGCAACAAAGTGACATAGAATGTTCCCAATATGCCATTAAGAACATAAAGCAGAGTTCTGACCAAGATGGAGGCGTAGGTAGAAACCCTTCACTTCCTCGCACAACCAAAAGGAGGGTAACAACCAATCTAAAATCAATAAACAACAAAAAGCACCGGATAAACAACCAAAAGCGCCAGAAAATCAAACTGCATGGAACTCCGACAATGAAAGAATTAAAGAAAAAAAATCAACTGGAACAACCAGACCTGTAAGGCGGTGGACTGAGTGGGCCAACTCAGAAAAACCACGGCAACGCCGCAGCCTTTGGGGCGGGGCTGGCTGCCGAGCTCCGTGGGCTGCAAGGGAGGGGCTGACTTAAGGGGAAACGGAGACTCGGAGCTGACTGCGGGCTACAGCTGGGGTTGCCGCGGTGGGAGAAACTCCCAGCCTCACACAGAGTTGAAAAGTGGGCTAGAGACGAGCAGGGAGCCGCACTGTTCCCTCTCTGGCCCCTTTCCCAGAGGCAGCACCGAAGCACAGCAAAGAGGGTTACCCTGCCCAGGTGAACACCTAAGGCCCCGCCCCCTTATAAACTACCAGGTGGGCCAAACAAAGAAATATGGCCCAAATGAAAGAACAGAGCAAAGCCTCAGAATTAAGCGATGAGGAGACCGCCAACCTATCTGATGGGGAATTTAAAGCCCTGGTAATCAAAATGCTCACAGATCTGATTGAACTGGGTCAAAAATGAAAAAACCAAATGAAGGATACCCAAAGTGAAATGAAGCAAAGTATTCAGGGAACCAACAGTGACAGGAAGGAAACCAGAACTCAAAGCAATGATTTGGAACAAAAGAAAGAAATAAACATCCATCCAGAAGAAAAGGAAGAAACAAGAATCCAAAAAAATGAAGAGAGACTTAGGAACCGCTGGGACAACCTGAAACGTTCCAATATCCAAATTATAGGGGTGCCAGAAGGAGAAGAACAACAGCAAGAAATTGAAAACTTATTTGAACAAATAATGAAGGAAAACTTCCCCAATCTGGTAAAGGAAATAGACTTCCAGGAAGTCCAGGAAGCCCAGAGTCCCAAAGAAGTTGGACCCAAAAAGGAACATACCAAGGCACATCCTCAAGTTACCCAAGATTAAAGACAAAAAGAAAATCCTAAAAGAAGGAAGAGGAAAGGAGAGAGTTACCTACAAAGGAGTTCCCATAAGACTATCAGCTGATTTCTCAAAAGAAACATTGCAGGCAAGAATGGGCTGGAAAGAAGTATTTGAAGTCATGAAAGGCAAGGACCTACATCCAAGATTACTGTATCAAGCAAAGCTCTCATTTAGAATGGAAGGGCAGATAAACTGCTTCCCAGATAAGGTTAAGTTAAAGGATTTCATCATCACCAAGCCATTATTATATGAAACATTAAGGGGACTTATCTAAGAAAAAGATAAAAAATATGAACAGTAAAATGACAACAAACTCACAACTATCAACAAATGAACCGAAAAGAAAAGAAAAACAATGAAAACAAAAACTAACAAACAACCAGAACAGGAACAGAATCAGAGAAATGGACATCACGTGGAGGGATTTCAGTGGGGAGGGGCAAGGGAGGAATGGGGGGAAAAGGTACAGGGAAGAAGAAGCATAATTAGTAGGCATAAAATCAATAGGGAGAGATAAAAAATGGTATAGGAAACAGAACTCAAAGAAGTTATATGTACAACCCATGGACATGAACTAAGGGGGGCAGAATGCTGGAGGGTTGGGGGGCAGGGGTGGGAGGTAAAAGGGGAAAACTTGGAAAAACTAATAGCATAATCAATAAAAAATACGTAAAAAAACTATCTTCAGCCCATTGTATGTCCTTGTTTTTTTTTTTATTAAAAAGAAAAAAAGAACATAAGGCAGATACAAAAGGAGAAAAGACAGGCATTGAAAAAGGAAATACATTAAAACAATATTTGCTGTAATTTGTTGTCTATGAGTGTTAGGATTATGAATAATTTTCATTTTCTTTTTACTTGTCTGGATTTTTTGTTCTGCAGTGAGCATGAACACACATCAAAACTATTTAATGTGCTACTAACTGAATGATCTTTAATATAAACACATTCTAATAAGAGGGTTTCTAAAGTTTAAGTTCATGATCACGGCATCTGGTCCATAGGAAGGAAAGTGAGGGCACATACTAGGACTACTCATCCAGCGGGCAGGTCTGCAGAGGTAGCTGGGAGTGTTCCCTGGTTATACGTATGTAACTATTGCTGCTGCCACCGCCCTCCCTCAACCCAAAATGACACAGGCGAACCCGCAGCCATCACAGTACTTCCTGCCCTGAGCACAAAGCCTGGCACAGGTAGACGCATGTTGAGTAAATGTTATTTATTTAATGAAAGAATCCTAGGCTTTCTCACCTTAAAATTGGGATTCTTTCTACTATAAGAGTGATGCTCATACTTGAGCATGCATCAGCATTATCTGGAAGGCTTGTTAAAAACATAGAAGGTTGCTCGAGTCCAGCCTCCCCCAGAACTTCTAGGTCAGTAGGCCTGGGGCAGGCCTGAGAACCTGCATTTCTAACAGGTTCCCAGGTGGTGCCGATGCTGCTGACCTGGACCACACTTTGAGAACCACCTTACTTTAACATTCTGTTTTCAGAGCTAAAACGACCAAGAATGCTTTTAATTCCATTCAACAGCTGAGTAGTTACATTTCTGTGCAGTACTAGGACTTGTAAGGATGACAAAGGGCACACTGCTACTGTCTGGTATCTTTAGAGATCACAGATCAGCCACAGAGTCCAGGTTAGCATCCAGGAAACGGAACACAATCCACGCAGGCATGTGCCGCATCACAACACTTCGGTCGGCAGCGGACCACAAATGTGACGATGGTCCCGTAAGATTACAACGGAGCCGAAAAATTCTTATTGCACAGCGACATATTTCGACATAGTGCAACCAACTCAGCTCTCACGTGTGTGTGGTGACGCCGGCGTCAACAAGCCGACTGCACCGCCAGCCATATAAATGTGTAGCACGTACGACCGTGCACAGTCCGCGATACTTCAGAACGACCACAAATGCCTGTGTTACTGGTGTGTGTACTTACTACACTACACACCTTATCATATTTTAGCGCGCATTCTTTCTACTCCATCAGTGTGCCGTGTTAGCTGGCAGCAGCCTCATACATCTCGGGTTTACCGCTGACTGCATTTCTTAATTGCATCGTCTTCTCCTGTGCTTGCCTTAACCTCATGTTGTTTTACAAACTTAGTGTAGCCTCAGTGTACAACGTTTATAGAGTCTACGGTGGTGTACGGTAATGCCCGAGGCCTTCACGCTCACTCACACTCACTCATGACTCACCCAGAGCAACTTCCAGTCCCCAAGCTCCATTCACGGTGCGTGCCATTTTTGTCTTTTAGAGGTGTGTCATTTTTTATCTTTTATACTGTACTTTCACTGTACCTTTTCTGCGCTCAAATACGCGTGAACACACCGACACCTACCACTGTGTTGCGACTGCCTGTAGTGTCGAGCACTGTATCGTGCTGTGCGAGCTCATGGCCCAGGGGCCACCTGGGTCTGTGGGAGCGCGTGCGCGCCGCGGTGTCCACACGGGGACGAAGTCGTCTAAGGACTCATTTCTCAGAACGCAGCGCTGTCAGGCAGGGATACGTGGCCCTGCAGCTGCGTAACAGTGTGCGGTACCGATGAGTTCTATGGGAATTAGAAAGGGAGAGGGGGAGATCAATGTCAACTAGACTAGCAAGGAAAAGCTTTATAGAAACTCTAGGTTTGGGACCTGACAGGATGGCATTAGGATCATGATTGCTGTATAACAAACCAACCAAAACTTCGTGGCTTAAAAGTACCGTTGCCATCTCATGGTTCTACAGGCTGACGCGACTGGGTGGTCCTCTTGGGATCTCTCCTCGCTCCAGTCAGGTCACAGCTGGGACTGGCGCCACCCGGGTTGTGTAGGATAGCCTCTTCACTTGCCTCCTGCACGTGGCCCCGCTCTCCAAAACAGAGCTGCCTGCAGGTGATGCTGGAAGTTCAGGGCTTCGGGAGACAGGAAGTCAAAAACCCCATTCCTCTTCAAGAAAAGGCCAGAACTGGCACAGCGTCACTGCCATCACACTCTGCGGGTGAAATTAATGACAGGCCAGCTGAGAGTCAAGGGCGTGGAGGGACATACTCCGTCTGCCAGTGGGGCGAGGGGGGACAGCGTGTGCACACAGAGGAGGAGAAACTGCTGGCAGCTGTCTTTGAAGACAAGCTACCACATATTAGCAGAGGAAACAACCACAGGATGATGATGCGAGAACCAGAAGAGAACCACGGAGAGCTCTAAAGGCAAGCACAAGAAAATCAGAGTACGGCTGACCCTTGAACCACGCGTGCGGTTTTGAACTGTGCAGGTCTACTTATGCATGGATTTTTCAATTGATCTGCGCAGTTGTAACCGCATAGTTCAGAGGTCAATTGCAGTTGAAACAGAAACAGAGAGACTGGGTCTGATCTGATAGACAATAGGGAATCGCTTTAAGTTCTTGGGTAGCAAAGCGGCTTCCACTCACTCAACACACGCACATGAGTTGTCTGCCTCCGGCATCTGGGCTAAGGGAGGGCCAACCACCGCAAGTCGGAGTTCAGTGGGAGATGCAGGTTAAGTGAGCAGGCAATTACAGTTTATTGTGATGACCACTAACAGGTATAAAGTGGACAGTGTTATGAGACCATCTAACTCAAATAAGGAGGCAGGAGAGAGAGGGGTGGCTGCCAGTGTTGTTTTACAAAGATCCCTCTGACAAAAGCCCATGGGCAAGATTAGAGGAGGGAAAGAAATAATTCAAGGAGACCAGTCAAGAGGGCTGTAGCAACACAGGTGATTAGAGTTAGACATTTTATATCTCCTCCATCGCTAATGAATGAAGATGTAGCCCTGCCAGGGAGTATGCCTAGAGCATGATGGGCCGTGAAAGTTGCCATACCCCTTGAAAGATTTGGTTCTGCCCAATCAATAAAGCCATCTAATAAAACCTATAAAATAACAAGAGGTGGATGAAGTGATGCCAAGACATTATTATTTGGCACACCAGATCACATGGAAGGCAGCGGAGTGGAGCGTTCCTTCCTTGTGCCCTAGAAGCACCTCCTTGACACGAAAGGAAGAACTTACTGTACTCTTCGGAGGCACAGAGGCACTGACTAACCATTAGCGAGAAACTTTGATTTTGTTGTTCTTGTCCAAATTATATAAGCTCACATCTTTAAGACAACGCCTGCGGTAAGTTGCTTATATGCTATACACCAAGGGACCAGCAACCGCGTATCGCATCCCAGAGATCGCTCTCCACCAGAAAGCAGGCTGCGCTGGTCCTGCCGCTTGCTTGCTGCCGCCACCCCCAACTGTATGTGGTGCACTGTCAAGCCCACTTGAAGACTCACAGAATATATGACTAGCTTCGAGTGTATATGAAATGTTGTACAGATCACAGATGGTGATGGGGCTAGGTATACTCCGAGTACTTAACTCTGCGTCCTAACCTCTGCCTAGGGCTCTAAGTCTGCGGTGAGTTAACCATTCAGAGAAACGGAGTAGTTTCCACCCTACTACCAAGAGCACACGAATAATTGCACTCGTGTATAGTACATTACAATAACTTTTTAAAGGAAAACAGTGACAGTTAAGTCAATGAGATGAGACGGCAATGTCCTGTCTGTCTTCAGGTGCCTCTTTTCCTATCTGTCCCTTCTGTTCTTTGCTGGCATTCATTAAAGACTCTTCCCTACGGACAACAACGCAGGTATGGAGAGGAAGGGCGGGAATCAGTAGGAAGGTTCTGGGCCACTGCTAACTCCTGTCAGAGTAGAAGAGAAGTGGAGAGAAGACAATTGGGAAAATGGGAAAAGAGAACAGTGAGGAAGGAAGGGATCACAGCAAGCAAAGAAAGAATAAGGAGAGAGGAGGAGAAATGCGAGGACCCAGGCAGTGAGGGAAGGGCCCTGACGATCGAAGGCCGGGCACAGGGTAACTACTGGGAAGGAAGTGACGGAAACCGTTGCAATGGCAGGCAGCCAGCCCGGCCCCATGGCTGTCCTCTGCTTCCTCCTGCTCTGTCCTTTTACTGGTAACAGCACCTCTCTTGGAAAGAGAGATGAAGTTTGGCTTCATCAATTTTAGATATTTAGTTTATGGTTAAATGCTATATTAGTTTTCTATTGCTGCTGTAACAAATCATCACAAACTTCAGTGCTTAAAACACCACAAGTTCATTATAGTTCTGGAGGCCCAAAGCGCAAAAGGGGTCTCACTGGGTTACAATCAAGGTATCGGAAGGGTTTCCTGAAGGCTCTAGGCGAGGACGTGTTTCTTTGCCTGTTTCCGCTCCCAGAGAACACCTGCATCCTTTGTGTTGTGGCCCCTTTCATTCCGATTCAAAGCCAGTATAACTTCGCTTCTGAAGTTCGTCTCCTTCTCCGACTCTGGCTTCTGCCTCCTATTCCACTGTGATTATATTGGGTCCACTGGATAATCCAGGGTAATCTCCCTATCCTAAAGTCAGTTGATTGCAACCTATTCCATCTGCAATCTTAATTCCCCTTTGCTGTGTAACCTAATACATGCATAGGTTCTGGGGATTGGGGAGTGGACATCATTGGGGTGAGGGGTATCTACCACAAACGCTGCATAACCTTGCTGAAACAATTTTTCTTAGCGTTCTGAAAACCAAGAACTCAGTGTCAGTCATTTGTTTGTTTTTCCTCTTCTGGGTTTGTTGGAAACAGAAGTAACAATCCTAACCATCTGTCATTTAAAGAATGGAAGATATGTTGCTTTGACTAAAACGGTACTTGTAACAATAGCAATACTATATACCCTTCAGCAAAGACAGCCTCTCTGCAGGGACTACAGCATGCTATCAGCCCGCCCCTGGCCCCGCCCTCTCACCAACGCTGCAAATGTGCTCTCGGTGGTCATGCATCTTTGCCCTGAAAGACAGTCGAGAGCATCTGACACTCTAATGAACGGGGAAACACACAGATCCACAGTCCCAGGGAACCAACTATTTGTTTGGGTTCATTTTATAGTTTCCATAGAACTGATGGCTGTCACGCAAAATGACTCCTGGCTATTTACTTGTCAATCCAAGTAATGTAATACAATTGCTGTGCAACTGCAAACAAGCAAGGAGGAGTGTCACACAGGCTAGACTTCAATCAACAAGACTCAGACTGACTATTGTTTTTGACAATGTTAGCAGACATCACAATTAGGCATGGGAGATAAAGAGTTAAAAATTATCAAAGAATTTTTTAAAGAAAATAATACATTTAGTGTTCGCTTTGGCACCACATATACTAAAATTGTAACAATACAGAGAAGATTAGCATGGCCCCCGGGTAAGGATGACATGCAAATTCGTGAAGTGGTCCATATTTTTTTAAGAACAAGTTGGGAGGTACAGAACAGACAGGAGGCTGTTATGAACCATATAGGCAATGGGGAAGCCAAAGAACTTGTACGCATGACCCATGGACACAAAATAATTAAGGGGGGGTTTGCCAGAGGGAATGGGCAGGTACCAGGTGGAGGGGGGCAAAGGGAGAAATATTGGGACAACTGTAATAGCATAATCAATAAAATATATATATATATAAAGAAAATAATACATTTATGCGTTTTATCTTTTTCTGAGCCACTTCCTTTAAACTAGCAACAGGGCCGTTTCCCTGATGATTTTGGTGGGTACTTCAGTTATATTATCTGTGGTCTTCAGAACAACCCCTCATGGTAGGTGTTACAACCAAGGAAATTGAGGATAAATGAGATTAAGAAATTTACCTGAGGTCACACAGCTATTAAATAGCAGAAAAAGGAAATAACCCTCTGGCAACCTGACTCCAAACCTCTTACTTCCTCTTGCACAGAGTAACTCACTGCTGAATCACCTGCCTACAAGGTAAGTGGTAGCAATGGAAAGACATAGGAGTTCCACTGCCCAAGGACCCAAAGTCAACTCCAGCAACTAACTCCCTAACCAGTACTGACTCCCCCAGTTTCCTGATTCGTGGCTGGCCTCGAGCACCATGAAGAGTCAGGATCTAACTGTGAGTCTGCCCTAGTTTCTGGTGCTTCATCAGTTCTCCACAAAAGACAACCATACATTATGCAGGAAGCAATGAAGAAACTAGGCAAACAAGAAACTGAGCAAAGAAGGAAAAAAAAGATAAAAATGAGAGCAATTTGTGCAGGAAGGAGCTTAATTTTGTAGAAGAAGAAAAAGTCCCACATACTGTTTGCCATGGGAGGACTAGAGGGTGCTCACTGATCTGCGAAATTTGGTGATTCCGATTTTCTGTTATTTACTCGGGCTTTTTAGACTTCATCCTCAGGGGAGATACATCTTTGAACTTAAATTCAATATTTGACCAATTAAAAACCAAAACACCAAAACTTAAATTTTATGGAAATTTTCTTTTGTGAATTAAATTCACTTGGTAGTAAGTTCATTCCTAAAGTTAGATGGTTTCTTTTCTTAACAAGGCTTTGCAAGCTTTTATTGAGTTGGCCAAAAAGTTGTTTAGTTTTTTCCATATGCTGGCTCTTGTACCACTTACTTGTCTTTAAGTTCATTCAAAATAAGTTTTTTAGATGTATGGTGACAGCTGTCATATCAGCATGCATTTAAAACAAACATCGAAACTGGTGAATTTTTGTGCAGCCATTTTAAGATTGAAGATAGAAGAAAATATGCAACATTTTTGGCATATTATGCTTTATTATTTCAAGAAAGGTATTTCAATTGAAATGCAAAAAGAAAAGATTTGTGTAGTATATGGGGAAGGTGCTGTGGCTGATTGAACGTGTCAAAGTGGTTTGCAAAGTTTCTTGGTACTATTGACATGTTGGCCAAATAATTCTTCGCTGTGGGGCTGTCTTATGCATTGGAAAATGTTGAACAGCACCCCTGGCCTCTACCCACTAGAAGCCAATAGCAGGAGATAGCTGACATACTCAACATATCCAAATCAATAAAGTTATTGGTGAAAATGAAAAATGTGTCTTTTATTTTACGGAAAAAACTAAATGGACTTTTTGGCCAACCCAATAGTTTATGGAAAGATGCTATTGTTGAAGGAATTACATTTTTCTGAGAACTGAGTATTATTTTTTAATCTAAGAATGCGTATGCATTGCAGTAAGAGACACGTTCTAATATTATGCCAAAGCCTCCCCTAAGGTACGGCATATCAGAGCATTTCCCAGGGCTCACACGGTCAAGTGCCAGCTGTGGCTGGCACCAGTCCTTCAGAGTCAGTGTTCCCCTCATCCAGCTTGTGCCCACAGCAGCTGGCATGCTGGGTCACGTGGCGACAGTGATGCCGGTTAAATAAACACATGTGCAGTCATGTGCACACGTGACCCTTGAACAACGTGGGGGTTACGAGCATTATGCCCCATGCAGTCGGAAATCACTTTTGACTCCCCCAAAACTTAAATATTAATAGCTATTATTGACCAGAAGCCTTACCAATAATAGAACAATTAACTTATTTTGTATGTTATATGTATTCTATACTGTATTCTTAAATAAAATAAGCTAGAAAAAAAATTCTAAGAAAATGATAAGAAAGAGAAACCACAATTACAGTATTTTGGGGGAAAAATCCACAAATACGAGGACCAACACAGTCGAACCCCTGTCGGTAAAGGGTCACTGTACATGTGCACACTGACTCACAGAACTGCATGAGCGCATTTAGTTTACAAGGCAAAACCATTCAGGTAAAACTACCCTCCTTCTCTAGTCCTCTTTCCTTTAAAAGTCCTCCTTTCAGGTTTTCCTCTTTAACATTGTTATTAATGTTCATTTTCATTAGATTAGAATCCTGGACAGATGGCCCATAACATGGTGGGGAGCCAGGACAGACTTTAGCACAGTTTTCTACACTATACTGTATCCCTTAAAAGGGAAGTCTTCATTAGAAAGGAACAAGACTGTCATGACTTGAGTACCAACTTAAGGGTCCTTACCCAAAATAAACTCAAGCGGCCTAGAAAAGCGCTTGAAATTTCTGCTTACTCCACACCTGGTCAACACTGAAGGTCACCGCTGCTATCGTTCGAGGGAAATTTTTGTGTTAACACATGCATTATTCATACTGACTATCTAAGCCCTCTAAATTTTTTTAAAGTTAGGTAGGCAAGTTCAGAGTTTAGATGATAATAGAATTCCAGAAAATGTCTGGAGCATAGAGAGAGGCCTGGGGGGTGGGGGTTGTAGGGGGAGAGAGCCATGGTGAACTAGAACTCAGCATGGGGGCACTGGATACCACGGGCAAAGATAATGATGAAGGAAGCTAACATTTACAAAAAACTAACCAGACACCAGGCAGTGAGCATACAGTAACACACGAGACCGAGGAGGAAGGGGAATTTCTGTTCTTATTTACAGTCATTCAAGCTATATTCAAATATATTTTGTCATTTTATTATGTGACTTAAAATGTTATTTAAAAAGGAAGAACGAAAAGCAATGGTTTCCTTTCTCTAGAAAAAAACTACTATTGCTCTTGGTCGAAAAACCTGTGTGCTGGAGACAAATCGCCTGTGCCCCACACATCCAGTACACATGGCGGGACAGACAGGATAGCCACCGTGAACACTCTCATTCGAAAAGGGGGAAAACGAGGCACGCAGCAGTCTCCGGTCCACGGCAAACCCACCCGGCACACGCTGCCAGTTCCTTGACTAAGATTCACTCAACAGCCTGCAGTGATTCTCTCGTCAGCTCTTGGTTCCATCCTTGGAGTTACCTTCCTATTCCATAAAATACACTCTCTATTTTAAGGTCAATACTTTGATGAGCTGCTTCCTGCCTGCACAGGTTTCAGGGTCTAAAAGCTTTTCATTTTGAAGCCATCTCTGTTCCTTATAGTCCAAGCTAGTAGTATTTTTACAAGTATAATTTCCTTAAAAGCTTTTACGTTTTCTACCTTATTGATCTTATTAGGCTTTACTTCATTAGACAACACAGTCACATCAACAAATCTTGTCTACCTGGGGCTCCCTGTAAAGCTGCTGTGGATCAATGCCTTTATTAGTCTCAGAATTCCTTTGTTTAATGGAAAGGATCCTTAAGCCTTTGTCCGTTTGCATGGATTCAGAAGTCACCACCCTAAATCTTCCTGGGGCCTTAGTACTTTTATAATTATACGCTTAGCTTTGTCTTTACCCTGAGAACCTTTTGTGACAGGGTCATGAGTTTGACTTATGTCCTGAGACCTTGTTTTCACTTTGGGAGTATTTTGCTGGGAGAGACTGAGCATCAGAAAAAGATTTTATTTTCTAACACAGCAAGTCCTGGCTCCTTTATATTTTCTCTAAATTTTGCTTGAAAACTGAGTAATTTCTTCTAAAGCTCATAATTATCTGTATGTTATGATACTCAGCTATGAGAAACCAGATGCAACTTTTACCCTTTAGCCTGAAAAATTTTCAGGCTAATCCATTGGGTGTATTTTCCATTTCCATATTATCACGGGCAATAGTTTTATGGACAAGGACTTTTCCTCCAGCTTTAATAATTGCTCCTTCACTTTCCTTAAGCCCTATTGAGAACCTCAAGAGCCATCAGACTTCAGCTACTAAACTCTTCAAGGCCCTTCCAATTTATGCCTGTAGCTCAGTTCCAAAGCCACTACCATATGTTTTAGGTTTTGTTCTGTTAATATCCCATTTCCAGGTCCCCAAATCAGTTCTGGTAACTGATCACCCAAGAACTTTGACTTAAAAGAACCACCACATTATGATCTCTCACGGTTCTGAGGCTTGACTAAACTTAACTAGATGGTTCTTGCTGCGATGTCTCATGAGTTTGCAGCCAGATGGTAGCTGGTGCTGGAACCATCTGAGGGCTTGCTCATTAATGCATATGGCACCTGGTCTGGGAAGACTTAAATAGCTAGGGGCAGGAACAGCTGGGGTTCCTCAGACATCTCTCCCTCTCTCCACCGGATCTCCCCCTCCCCCGTCTTTCAGCATGGAAGATTCAGGGTATCTGCTCTTACACGGCGGCTCAGAACTCCCAAAGTATGTGTCACAAGTGAGAGGAGGAAAGGAAGGGGAAGCTCTACCACCTTTTATGACCCTGTCTAAGAAGTCACACAAGTGTCATTTCCATCACATTCACACACGCCACTTAGGTTCAAGAGAAGGAAACATAGACTTTTTTTTTAATAAAAAAAAAGGTGTCAAATGATTTGCAGACATGTTTTTAAACTACCACAACTGGAAAATGGAAGAAGAAAGGACTGAAAGGAAGGCTTTAGTATTTTGTTGAAACTGTGCTTTGGTAGTTACAGTCACATCTGAGTGACAATGGTCAAAAGCAGGTCAGGAGTCACATACATTCAAACGTATTAAATTATTGCAACCTCTTATTCTCCAGGAAACACCTGGGCTTTTTTCCTTCAGGTATTCGAGAGAGAGAAAGAAGAGAGTCACAATGTTTCATCAGGAAAGTTATGTTCTAAAGTAAAGGTTAGCAAACTATGGCCTGCAAGCCAAATCTATCCTATGGTCTGTTTTTTGTGTGGCCCATGAGCTGAGAATGATTTTATGTTTTCAAAGAGGAATGAGGAGAAGGGGAGAGGGGGAGAGGAAGGGAGGGGTGAGGAGAGGAGGAAGGGGAGAAGCAGCAGCACATGCTGCACAGGTCACATGGGGACAGCGAAGCCTACGATCGGTTACTATCTGCCCTTTACAGAAGTCCTGTTCTAAAGCACTTCCAAACGTGTTTTCAGATGATTACCACAGGAAAAGCAGCAAATATACCTCTAGGATGCTTTTAATACATAGATTTTCCTTGTATAATACAGTAGATACTATAATAACACAGGACCTTGTCCTATCAATTATCCCTTTTCTAATATATTTTCAATCTCGAATCTCCATATTCCCTCTCATTATCCTCCATCCACCTATCAACATTCTCACTTCCTCATCATAAACAACCCTTCCTCCTATACGCCTCCCTCAAGTTTTTTGTATGCAATTTTCTTTTCTCCTTGAATAACACTTCTCTCCTCAAAAGCCATAAAAGTGTCTTATTCCTAACAAACAGCCATAAATGCAATCGACTGTAGAAAAAAGATATTTGCAAATCACATATCTAATAGGGGTTAATACATAAAGAACTCATACAACTCAACAGCAAAAATGGGGGTGGGGTTAGGATCCAAATAGATATTTTCCCAAAGAAGACATACAGATGGCCAGGCCCACGACAAGCTGGTCCCCATCACTAACCCTCAGGGAGATGCAAATGAAAACCACAGTGAGATGTCACCTCAAACCTGTACAATGGCTGTTATCAAAAAGACAAGAAATAAGTGTTGGCGAGAACGTGAAGAAAAGGGAACCCTCATGCACTGTTGGTGGGGATGTAAATTGATGCAGCCACTACTGAAAATAGCATGAAGTTTCCTCAAAAAATTAAAAATAGAACTATCATATGATTCAGCAATTTCATTTCTGGGTATTTATCTGAAGGAAACAAAAACACTAACTCAAAAAGACACACGCTCCCACCACCTGGTTCACTGAAGCACTACTTACAATAGCCAAGACCTGGAAGTGACCTGAGTGTCCACTGATGGATGAATGAATAAAGACTCTGTGATACACACACACACACACACACACACACACACAGAGGAATATTAATCGGCCATAAAAAATAAACTTGCCACTTGCAACAACATGGATGAAACTTACTTGCATTTTGCTAAGTGAAATGTCAGACAGAAAAGGACAAATACTATATATTCTCACTTACATATGAAATCTAAAAAAATAAAAACAGCAAAAAACCAAATTCACCTATACAGAGAACAGATTGATGGCTGCATCACAAGAAAAAATTGTAACAACGCGTGGTGGTGAATGTTAACTGAATTTATTGTGGTTATCATTCTGTAGTATGTACATACACATATCAAATCATTATGTTGTATACCTGAAACGAATGTTACATTCAGTTATATCCCAATTAACAGTCAACACTCCTTACTCTTGTAGGTCACTCGTGATCTGACCCATAACCATACTCCCAGCCTCTGTCTGTACCACCATCCATTCCCCTAATACCAGACCCTATACAATACCTATGTTAGACTATATGCTCCTGGAAAGTCCGTGCCTTTTTGTGTACCTACACATTTATTTATTTTTAGAGAGAGGAGAACAGGAGGGAGAAAGAGCAATGTATGGTTGCCTCTCATGTGGCCCTCACTGGGGACCTGGCCTGCAACCCAGGCATGTGCCCCGACTGGGGATCGAACCGGGAACCCTTGGTTCCCAGCCCGTGCTCAATCCACTGAGCTACACCAGCCAGGGCTTTTTTTTTTTTTTTTAAAGCCCATGCTATTGTTATATCCAGAAATACCCACTTGTTCATTCGTGTCACAGTGAGAATATGTTTATTCCTCATGTGTTTTGGGCTGGCCCCTCGATCATAAGCATGATGGAAGCTGACTGCTCAGTGTTCTGCACCCCCATGGGGTATTGCCGCACAGACAGACCTACAAAGCACTTGTCTTATTGTTTTCAATAATTTACACACATGCCTATTTCCTCAAATAGAAAAGCTCCCATTCATCTTGATGTCTAATAAATACACAAATTAACAACTGTTTTAAGAAATGAATGAGTGAGTGAATAATCCAAGATCCTCTTTCATTTTTCCTGCTCACGTCCGTCTAGGGATGCAGCCCTGGTGTTTGAGTTGATCTCTCCTTGTTTCTGCTCTTATGGCTTTTCTATTCCCAGAGCTCCTAAAATTCTGGAAGAAATAAGTCTGCATTCTTTCTAAAAATTTTATGGACCCAGTTTCATTAAATCATTTTCTTAGCACTCTAAAACTCCACCTATCCCCCAACATGACTTTCCACTTAGCCTAGCTTGACTGCATTCATTTCCTTCTCTCACTCTTTCCAACAGTTTGCACAGTTCACAAATCACATGAATACCTATAAGGCCATCACCTTAATTTTCTTGCTTATCTTTTCTTACATTAAAAAAATATGTAAGACCTGAAATCTCATCACAACCACCTTTATACATCCAACTGACAATGCTTTTTGGAGAAGGGGAATATTATTTTTACCACACAGAGAAAAACATAAAATTGTTCTATTAATTGAAAATAAGAAAAAAAGAGACATTATAAAGGAAAAAAGATGGACACCAGATCAAAATGCCAAGAGGTCATTTCGGAACTTGCACACTAACTTTTGGGACGAGGTGCTCTTCTTGGGTGTGATTTCCTGGGAGCGGTGGAGGACCTTTCTGCTTCAAACCCTGTTTATGGTCTGACTTGACTATTGGAGAATTCCTAACCTTGGAAATGGTGGCTTTAATTCCCTAAAATAAAATGGTAACAAGAAACTCAATTAACAGGGGAGGTATCATACTGTAGAATCAAGAAGAGGTTAAGGAATATTTAGTCAGTTCAAGCCTAATGAACTCTGTAGGGTTCATGGATAGTCACCAGAGAATACTAAAGGTACTAGTAATTGCAATGTCTATACAATAGTAATTATCTTTAATATTCCTCTAAGACAACTGAAGTCCCAGGATTAAAAAAGAAGATGCTTACGACCCGGCTGGTGTAGCTCAGTGGATTGAGCGCGGGCTGGGAACCAAAAGGTCCCGGTTCGATTCCCAGTCAGGGCACATGCCTGGGTTGCAGGCCAGGTCCCCAGTGAGGGCCATGTGAGAGGCAACCATACATTGCTCTTTCTCCCTCCCTTCTCCTCTTTCTCTAAAAATAAATAAATAAAATCTTTAAAAAAAAATAGAAGATGCTTATGTATGTGTCCTATTAAACACTGTGTGGTTTTATGTGGGTTGTTACTCTTTCCTTTGGTTCACAGTCACAGGATCCTTTCTTTCTCGTTTTGTTTGATTACGTTTTTTTTTTTTTTTTTAGTTTTTATCATGGAACATTGCACAAACACACAAAGGTAGAACAGTATAAAGAACACCATATGCCCATCACCCAGGCTCAACAAACACCAACACCGGGCACTCTTTCACGTGCACTTCCGCCCATGCCCATCCCCTCCACCCTACGGATTATTTTGAAGCATTTAGCAAAATTCCGCACGTCATATCCTTTCACTGATAAATTCTTTAGTGTTTTTTTTTAAGACTTATTTATTTATTTTTAGACAGAGGGGAAAGGAAGGAGAAAGAGAGGGAGAGAAGTATCAATGTGTGGTCCCCTCTCACACGCCCCCAACTGCAGACCTGACCCGCAACCCAGGCATGTGCCCCGACCAGGAATCGAACTGGTGACCCCTTGGTTCACAGACCCGCGCTCAATCTACTGAGCCACACTAGTTAGGGCCTTTAGTTGGTTTTTTTTTTTTTTTTTTTAAACCACCATAAGCCCTGATCTCTGTGGCTCAGCTGGTCGGGCATTGTACAGAAAAAGGAAAGGTCGTTAGTTGGGGTGCTTTTGAGAAGTAACTAATCAATGTTTTTCTCTCACATGTGTTTCTCTCCCTCTTTCTCCCTCCCTTCCCCTTTCTCTAAATAAATAAAATCTTTTAAAAAACCAACCACAATACCATTATCAAAAATTAACCATTCTTTAACTTCAACTATTCAGTCAGTATTTAAATTACTCCAGTGGTCTCATGTATTTTTGCAGTTGGCTTTTATTAAATCAGGATCCAAACAAGTTCTGCACATGGCAATTGACTGCTAAGTCTCTTTAAGTCTATTTTAAGAAAATGAAAACACTAGCCCTCAAAGATATGTGCACCCCCACACCCCCAT
Organism: Micronycteris hirsuta; assembly: GCA_004026765.1. Lineage (NCBI taxonomy): Eukaryota > Metazoa > Chordata > Mammalia > Chiroptera > Phyllostomidae > Micronycteris > Micronycteris hirsuta. The sequence goes on along the minus strand of PVJI01001579.1, from coordinate 145,551 downwards.
ATTCATTGCAGCACTATTTACAAAAGGCAAGATATGGAAACAACCTAAGTGTCTATTGATGGATGAATGGAATAAAATATGCAGTGTGTGTGTGCGTGTGTGTGTGCGTGTGTATATATATATATATAAATGAAATTTTGTCATACAAACGAATACAATATCACCATTTGTGACAACATAGATGGACCTGAGGGCATTATGCTAAGTGAAATAAGTCAGAGAAAAACAGGTACTCTATGATCTCAGCTATATATGGAATCTTAAAACAAATGAACAAAACACCAGAGCTCAAAGATACAGACAACAGGTCAGTGGTTGCCAGGCAGAGTTGGATTGGGCTAGATGGGAGGGAGTCAACAGGTACAAACTTCCAGTTATAAAATAAAGAAGTCATGGAGACTTAAGGTACAGCACAATGACTATAATTAACTAGTTAATAATACATAATACTGTATTACATATGTGAAGTTGCTAAGAAATTCAATCTCAAAAGCTTCTAGCAAAAAAAAAATGTTTGTGCATGTTGATGGATGTTGACTAGACTTACTATGGTGATTTCACACTATATACAAATGTCAAATCATTAAACTGTACAACTGAAATTAATATAATGGTATATGTCAATTATATCACAATTTGAAGATGAAAAGGCAAAACAGAATGGGTTGATTATATGAGGTGATACTTGAGCTAATAAGATGTAGAGACAAAAATGAGTCATAATGGGTGAGCTATTACTAAGAAAAAAGACATGGAAGGTTGGAAAGCTCCAGTGGCCCACTAGGTAATGATTTTAGCCCAGAACTTCTTAGTTGTTTCCAAAGTTATCAGTTACGGGTATGAAGGAGTCAGAAGTTGACAACAGCCATCTCTTCGAATGGAACATCTGAACATATGCCCCTTAATTCACAAGGGTTTTTACTTCAACTATAAAGAAAAAAGTCTGTGTGGACATAGAGGGACTAGAAGAGAACCATCAGAGAATAAAGTACATCTTCCACATGTTGCCTCTTTAGGCTCTTATGATTTAACATGACATGATGTTAATAATTATGCATTTCCTCTGTTGTATGTACAGTTGACCCTTGGACATGGGGGTTCGAGGTGCTGACTCCTACATAGACCAAAATCCATGTATAACCCTTGACTCTGTCCCCTCAAATTTAATTGAAGTCGTGCCTTGGTATCCATGGATACCAAAATCTGTGGATGCTTAAGTCCGCTATATTAAAATGGCGAAGATCAGTGCATACGGCCAACCCTCCCATCTGAGAATTCCCAATGGTGGATAGAAAACACTGTCTCCAGCCATGGTTGGTTGAATCCATGGGTGGAAACCTGGGAACAGAAGGCTGATTATATTTTGAAAAACATCATGCATAAATGGACCCCATAGTTCAAACCTATGTTCTTCAAAGGTCAACCATGTATTAGAAAGCCACAGTGAATTATTACTAGAACTATAATTTTTTTAAAAAATGTTTATTTTAATCTATAGGCTCCCCTTCTCTTTTTTCTTGGAATCTTTAATGACTTACAGGTCATTTGCCCTGTGGAATTTTCCCGTGTGGATTTTGCTAATTGTACCCTGTGGTGATTTAATGTGTTCATCTGTATCCTAAATCTCTTATAAAGTGGTGTCAGATCTAGAAGCTTGGGGAGTACAATGATTTGAGCTTCACGTATGGTGTTCTGTACTTCTATGGTATCACCTCAGGAGAAATAGAATCTCTAGCTGTCCGTTTTCATGACATTAAGATTGATCAGCGGGTTCAGGTGTTGTCAAACTGACACATGCACAAGATAGCTCCCCGCTGGTACTCCACCTCAGTTTTAGCAGCCACTGAGGAGTCCTAGCTTGATTATTTCATTAGCTGTTACAAAATGCTAATATCCTGTTTCTATCATACTGTATTTTTAAGCTGGAGTGATTCTCTGATGAGAAATATCCCTCACAACTATTGAGTTACCCTGAGATGTAGTTCATATAAAGCAGGATGAAGAGTTGATCCTCTCTCCCATATTCAGGCCCAGCAAGGCTCCTGATCAGTTCTCCATGGCGTGCACCATCACAGTAATCTGACACTTCCGCTCCAGGGAAGTGCATTCTGTGACGCCAGCTCAACACCCTACTCACGGGAAGTCTTCCTCCCTGAAGCTCTTACGATGTTTAGAGTGTGCGTCATAAAATGTGACATCTGACTACCCTGTGAAGAAATCTAAGGACTGTGCATAGCCAGACGTCATATTTTGTGATGCTCTACGGGGACTAAACTACTTTATTTTTTTAATGTAGGTATAATAACAAAAATCAATGGTAAAATGGCTTTTACTAAAAACACAACCACAATTGCGACTAGTGGTTCTGGAGCAAGGGCTTTAGAGTAGGTGCCAGAGTGAAACGCAGGTTTGCAAACAGCTCAGGTGGCCCACACGCAGTGCTCAGTACATGTGTTGTTATTACAGCAGACCGATGTGTTCCCATTAGAATACTTTCCAACAAAGGCAGAGGTTTGTGCAGTTTGGTCCGCTGTGTAGCCCCTGGGTAGGTAGTAGGTACTCACCACACTTGTTAAATAAATAAAATGAATGGATTTATCTGGAACATATTTATTCTGTATGAGTTTCATTCACTAAAAAAGAAATTAGTCAGATTCTTATTTTCACTGATAACTTACCCAATCTTATTAAATCGTGTGTAAATGTTTTTTAAAAACAGGGAAACGTATTTCCATTCTCTTATGTATGTTTTTAGTCAGCTTTCTCCCATCTATTTGGGTAACATTTAGTGTTACTACTACAATTAGCGCATGCCGTGGATCTATATAATGCTTTTCTGTTTAATGAGGGCTTTTAAATAGACTGTGTATAGAATATTGAAATAGCAACCTGTGAATCTTAACTTTTTTGTTAGTTACATTCTAAGTGGTATGAAACACACATAATTTAGATCATATAATTGTAGGTTACTCAACCAGAGCAGTTGAGATTCTTCATTCCTAACAGAAAACACAGCATTACAAATACATGACCTCAATGGCCAATGTCCGTGGACACTATTTAGTCCCTAATTTACTTGACTTTTCTGTGACATCTGACACTATATGGCCCTTTGAGAAACTCTAACTCCCATGATAAAACACCCACTTATAATGGGGATGATGGAATTTGAAATCTGACTAAAAGTAAATGATGTATTTTCAGAGTGCTGAGTTTGGAAAGGAGAACTGGAAACCAATCGTTTAAAATCAACACAAGACACCTTAGGTTTGTTCATAATTTAATATAATTATAAGATGAAATTTGTACTGTTGGGTGTCAATGGTGCAGCTTAAAAGGATCCTGTTCACAACTTCAGCAGCCAGAAATCTGTGTAGGCACAATTCCATTACGTCTCAACAGAACAGCTCTTTTAAAGGTAGCTAAAATGAAAACTTAACAACAAAAAAATACACATATATGTATATACAGCTCTCAACTTGCGATATGAAAGCACACTATCTATATTCCATGTGGAACTAGTCGTACTTCTGTTGAATTCGGATATCACCCCAGCATGTTAGTAGCACATAAAACAAATTTAAAATGTAAGCCACCCAGAGTAACACTATCAAGTACAACTGTATTGCTCATCACCAAGATCTCAATTCCAGTTTTAGAATGACTACTGGCAATTACAAACATAATCAAGATAACTCTCCAAGCTCCATGATCTAAGTGCTCCAAACCTCTCTCCCCTCAGCGTTCACCCACTTTTTTCCTGCCGTCTCAAAGGTGAAGTAGTCACTGCTTTCATCAGCCCACATTATGCTTCTTAAGCACTTCATGTTACACTGTTTCTGTGTTCCTTTGGGGCAGTAACCTAACTGTACAATTATTGCTCTTCTCATGGTGCTTGACAGTAACAATGTATCAAAAACACCTAATGAACTGCATTAATTGTTCCAGTGATTTTATTTTTGCCACAATTACCTACATATCAGTGGCACCTATGGCTGTTTAGGTTTTATGACAATGGAAGTAATTCTCTTCTTGGGTATTACTGATCTGTCCTAACTCACTTTTGTAGACAACTGTCCTATTTTCCTTTTGTTGCAGAAATTATATTCAGTGGGGGAAGTAAAGTAGTATTACCTATTGTGTCAGATTTCTATACTATGGAGGGGGTGAGGTGTAATAACCAATAGGTGGAGAGAGTGCAGTTAGGAAGAAATCTCACAGCTCTCTTGGCTCTGATGTCATGTTCCTCTGGCAAGAATTTTTGGGGGGCCACTCCGTAAGACACAGTACACACATATCCTGCATGCACCCTTTCTGGTCAGTCTTGCCTACCTGCCAAAATGTAATTTTATTTTTAAAAACCTTACAAAGTGTGTGTGCGCTCACACACACACATGTATGTAATTAACAATCAGGAACCCTCACTTTGAGGCATGAGCAAAACTGTTCCCCAAGACTATTCTACGGGTGACCCCTATAGAGTAACGTCTACATTTCCAGTAATTGCAGGTAACGTTCATTAAAATGTCATTAGCATAACCCTAGCATAACCCGGCTTTCCTTTGGTCTGGTACTTATTGAGAAGGGCATTCAAAATACTGCAGTATTCTTTCCCATTAGTGGCCTTTTGCTAATACAAATTACTTAAATGCTTGACAGCAGGTCTTTAATACAGAAAGTTAATTGTGCCAAATAAGTGTCAAAAATACCAACTTTGGAAAGTTGTACGTTTTAGACCAATTCATCTTATAGCAAATTGTCAATGGTAAAAATGTTCAGTTAGGGAATTTTCACTAGTGTGTAAAGTAATGTAAAAGTGAAAGGCTGACACATTTCAAGATTGGAGATTAAAGCAAAAATAGAACTATGATACTAAAAACAAGCTGGCAGTGGCAGTGATTTTTTTTGTAACTCAGGAAAACAGCAACATGGAAGTACCTTACATTTAACAATTCAAAAATGTTCCTACTACAGGGCAATATAGTTTTGGATGAGATTTACTGTAAAAGCCAAGGGTAAAACTATGCACACTTTATCTGTATAGTAGTTTCCTATTTACTGATCCATTAACATAAGTTTATTGGCATAATCTGTAATACTCTGAGGTAGGAAATAACAACTGTTGATCCTCTATAAAATGTTAAACAGTGTAGTGGGAAAGATAATAATCTCTGTTGGATGAGGATTACCTTAATTGTCTGAGTACTTAGAAAAAGGAAAGTTATTACAGTCCAGTTAAAATTTTGATTTCTCCTCCATAAATCTTTCCCAAAAGATATGAAACAGCACCCTGCGATTTTCATCATTTGTAAGAACTGGCACTTAAGTTCTGAATCTACTTTGCTCTTTTATATCAATAAAGGCAGGCTCACAGAACCAACATTCAAGTATTTCCTACATTTTAAGATTCAACATAAGGGTCCTCTTCCCTGTCCTTCCCACAATGAGGCAGCTCCATCCAGATGAGGCAGATTGAGTAAGATAATGGTTCAAAGCTCAACTAAACTAAATCAAATCAAGGCACATTTATTAGATTACTGTTGAATTACAAAAGCATCAGACTCCTATTGAAGGGGATGGAAAGAATTGAGTTAGTTTGTAGGTTTTCTTTTTATAGTATGTGTGCCTTCTTAGTAGAAAATTGCCTTTTTCAATTAAGCATCAAAAATTAAACCATGGAAAGTTGCTTGTGATTACATTACATGCAAGGCTATACAGTCTACACAAATCAAAACCAGGTCAGTTTAAGTACTAAAATTTACAGCCAATGTACCTTAATGAAATTTAAAAAATACGATTTTCTTCTTTTCCACCCGGACTTCAGAGTATTTAAAACATCAAGTAATTTAATTAGCTCTCCAAATTAAATTTTCTTTATAAAAATTGTATTTTCCTATTTGGAGTAGTGGTACCTCAGGAATCAAAATGGGCGTTAATTGGATTTTAAACCCCAATATCCAGAAACCATACTTTTTAACTCTTAGCTAGATTCTTTCCGCCCATAAAGTGCAACGCAAGAATAAAATGTTATAAAAATTATCATGTAACATGAGAATCAAAGGCAAAAAAAAACACGCCAAAAACCCCAGACCACACCATCAGATTTTGAGCCCCCGAAGTTAAACTAAAAAAGAAAAAAATACCACTCACAGCACACTGTAGAAAGAATTTATTTGCTTCATTAAAAAAATCTCAATAGTGTATTTAACTATAAATGCAATCTTCTCATTCAAGGAGTTGCAAAGTTTAAATAGAAACTTTTGCTTCAGGTTTATGTTCTTAAAACTCTTAAATTTTCCGAGGGAACACATCAAAAAGCCAGATTTAAAATATTTTAAGACATCAACTTTATAATTAATGCGTCTGCTATTCTGCTTCCAGTGCCAGCTCTGGACGAGGGCAGTTCTCTCTATTCCGACCTACAGCTAAAGCATGAAGTAAATAGGTGCAAACCAAACCCTGCATCAACTACTGAAAGAAGCGTTGAAATTAGGTTGGAAAAGTTTGTGTCATGATCTTGCCCAATTTCACTCCTACTAGAGTAAAAAGCGAATCCCAAGGCTTGGCTCTTACACCCGCTTTAAAAATGTCCCCGTCCGCCCCTCTCCCTGCAATTCCTTCCTCCCTCCAGGAAAACGTACAACTGACGGTGTCCGCGGTGGCCCAGCGGCCGGGCCTCCGGGGGGCTGTTGCTGCGCCCCGGAAAACAAAGGGGATTCCTAGCCATTGTCCTCCGCCGCGCTGAGCATCACCAGCACTAGCAAGGCAGTAGCTTGCGCAGTTATCTCCACAGCGGGCAATGTCACAACCCGACCAACAGCACAAACTACTACCTCAGCCAGGGCCATGGTGTCGGGGAGGCACCAGACCACGCTGAGGGCGAGCGAAGCGGCTCCGGCGCTGCTCCGTCCTTCCTCCGCTGCCGACGTCGGCTGGCACCCCCGTCCTCGCCCGCCGCCCCGCGCCGGCCGCCGCCCCCGCCCAGCGCCCCGCCGCGCGGCCGCGGGAGCGCCCCGAGAGCTCCGCGGATGGCAGGCGGCGCCGGGACCGGACTTCTCTATGTAACCGACCTCTATGGAAACAGAGAAAGTGCGGCCGGGTCGTGGCGGAGGCAGTCGCTCCCTCCGCTGCCAAGGGGAGCTCTTCCCCTGGGCCACTCAATAGCAGCAAACGGGCGGCCAAAGCGCAGCGAGATGCCGACTGGATCCGACGGTCTCCGTGAGGCAGCGAGCAGGGTTCCCGCGCTCCGTCCTCCCGGAGCTTTGGACCGTCCCCGCCGCGCTCCCGCCACGTCTCCGGGCTGCGCCGCCCGCGCCCCTCCCCGCCCCAAGCCCACAGTGGGGGCTGGGCGGCGGCCGGGGCCCCACCGGCGCCGCGCTCCCCACATTCGCCGCCGGGCGGGCTCTCCGCACGGGTGAACGCCCAGGGCGCTTCCCGCAGAGGTGGACGCCGGCTCCGGCGCCGCGATAAGAAACCAAGGCACAGCCCGGAAGTCCCCAGCCACACGTTCCCCACGACCCTTACAGTAATCCCGTACACCTCTGCGGGAGGCGAGGAAAAAACAAAAACGCCGAAAAACTGAAACCAAGCCAGATGGCGGAGGGTGGTGTCGGTGGCGGCTCCGCACGCGGACACCAGTCCGTCTCGCGCTCCGCTGCTCCAGTGCGCCGGGACGCACCATAGAGATCTCTTAAGGAGGCTCGCGCGCTACTCCCTAGCACGTGACCACCCCAACCCCCCCCCACCCGCCTGCGCCGCCATCTTACATCCGGGACAGAAGCAGCGTCCCAGTCCCTGCCTTGGCAAGCTTCGACGTGTCACTAGAAATCACCCCAAAAGGGGGAACCCCAATTCCACGTCACCAAAGTGGTGAGGCCGCGGACTATGCACCCCGGTCCGCTTAACTGGGCAAAGTGCGGGCCTTATCTTCTCCCGGGTTTTGCCCGCAAAGAAAATGGCGGCACTTACCGCCGTCTAAGTGGACACGTTGTACTCTGACGGGGGTTAAAGTTTCCGGCACCTCCTTTCCTACCCGACAAGGACACAACCCTTTGCGCTCCACCCCGCGGCGTGGCCACAGCGCTACATTCCGCAGAAAACAGGCGGGAAATCTGCACAGCTCGCTTTAATGCGCAGGCTCCTGGGACTTCTGGGTTGCCTTTTTTCTTAAAGGCCAAGATTGGGAGAAGGCCGACTTCCATGAGCCAGATATGCTGTCGTCCCAGACAAACTATTTTTGCCTCCCACGTAGGGATTTTGGCGTAAATCATCTTAAAGAAAAAGCAAGCAGGGGTTGTCATATAAAATACAGAACGTCCAATTAAGTTCAAGTTTCAGCTAAGCGAATACTTCAGTATATGTGTGTCCCCTATATTAAAAAAAAAAAAAAAGATCTTAACTTCCTAACTGGGCGTCCTGTATTTTTATCTGCTAAATCTGGCAATCCTATTCGTCATCACGCCCCAGAAAACCTAGACTACCTTTAACAGAATAGAGGAATTGGAGAGTTCAGATTGGGATTCACTGTGCGCAGAGGCTTCGATCTTTTCATGGATGTCGGAGGGCTAAGGTTCAGACCGCAAAATCTGGCAACAATGCATAAAGGGGCAGCCATGCAAAACTCCTCTTTGGAAAAATGAGATCGTTTTCCCCCTTCAACCAGCACAACATAATGCTTACTAACAGATCCTCTCCACCAAGAGACTTGTTGACAATTAAAGATTACCTAATAACTGTCTTTGCTTTGCTTTTCTATTCTATAGGGTATCAGTGATGGAACAGTTTCTTGAAGAACAAGTTTTCAAATTAAAAGCATGGTGCGTAACATATTTCAAGATAAATGTAATATGCAAATTAAGGAAAAACGTGCCCACTGACACATCTCAATGTTATACTTATTCATATATTAAAGCAACTGCTGAAGGTAGTTTCCTTGAGATGTTCATTCCGAACTATTTACAGTTAACAATATTTATGTATTTATTTTTGTGTGTATATAGGACACACTTGTAATTAAATGCTTTATTTGACGACGCATAAAGAAGGCTGCATCAGAAAGATGCTTACCACTAAGTCTATAGAAACTTCATCAGTAGTTTCATTATGATTCACACCACCTCGTCCTGATGAGCAATGACTGGACTGCCAAAATATCACCCCTTACCGTTTCTCTCACTGCACGGTGGACCACGTTATCCTGCACCATAGCAAATGTCATTTAGCATAATGGTACAGATTTTCAAATAGTGCTTAAACAGTTGTTTGGTTTACACTATACAGATATATTACATCAATGTTTCCAACTAAATGTAGTCATTACCCTACTTTAATTGTATAAGATTCATTTCTACAATTAACTTGTTTTTGACAGTGCTAACACCAATACACTCATCATACAGATACAATGTGCTACTAGCAACTTTTTCTCCACCCATAATATGCAGAATCTAAGCATCCTTTCTAAATGTGACTACCTGCAGCCAACCCTTCATCCTGACCTCACAGAAGGAAAATTGCAACGGCCTTCTATCTTAACTTTCCCTACTTATAGTCCCTCCACTCTATTTTGCTTGTAACTGCAAGTTTATCTTCCTTAGCTTTATAATTTATTCCTAAAAATAATCACTCAAAACTCCTGTCATCTCAAATCTCAACTATTCTGCTTGGCTTTCAAGGAATTTTATGAATGGACCTCAATTCCTCACTGCCAACCTGGCTTCACACAACATAAGGAAATGTACTATCAGTTTCTCATAGCTCAGATATGCCTCGCTCACATTATTTCTCTTCACCTGGCATATCCTGCAATATCCTTTGGAACGACCCAAAACCTGCCTTGCCATCAGGGCCCATCTTAAGTTCTATCTCCACCTCGAGTCTTTTCATTTCTTTATCGATTTTCCTTCTTATTACTAACAATAATAACCCGAACCACAGAGGACTAGGCTGAGGTTCACTATTTTATAAATCCATATTAATCTGTACAGTACTTGTTTCCCACAGTATTTTGAACATTTACGGTCTTATATTCCCTGCAAAACTGTAAACTCCATGAGAGCAGAGAGTAAAACAATGACTCACACATGATAGGAATTAAAATGTTAATGACAGGAGTACTTAATTATATACAATCTTGTATTTAGTATTGTTTTATATATGTGGTTTCCTAGACTAGCTGTAAGGACCTGAACGAACCTAAGGACTTCTGTTGAATACGGCAAGGACACAGTTATGAGCACATAGTAGATTCTTAGCATGCAGTGCTTGTCCCAGTAAAGGGCAAGAAATTGGTCCCTTTATGAAAAAGTATAGGTCTTCTGCCCATCTTTAAGTGATATGTACCAAAAGTGTATTTTATTTATGTAACACCCACCTAGCAATGACCATGTGCCAGGGACAGTGCTTCATAACCTCCTTTTCAAATCCTAATAAAGAACTCTATGAGTTAAACCCTACAATTAACTCCATTTTACATGAAAAAAAACAAAACAGGTTAACTAACTTGCTCCGGGTCACACATCTAGGAAACGCCAGAGCTAGGATTTGAACTTAGGAAGTCTGCCCCAGACTAGAGTCTTAACCACAATGCTTATAATATAACAAGCAAATCAGTAAGCTATTTTAAACTGTCCTGGGCCGATAATAAAAACCCAATGCAGCTCCAGAGATCGTAGTCATTATACAATTTGTTTTCTTCACAGTATTTGAAGTTCTTTGTTATGTTCAAGTGTATTTGTTGCAACACCCATTCATAGAAATAGTAGCTGTATAAAAAAATTTTAACTTTATTCTAGTAAGACTTACATTTTAACGGAGTGAAACTAGCATGTAGTGGAGAGAACTGCTTTTGAAGCAAGACATGCTAGTCTACACAGACTTTAGCTGTGTGACCCTAGGCAAGTTATTTCAATCTCTAAACTCTGACTTCCTTCTCTGTAAACTAAGTATAGTAATATCTATCTTGCAGGATTTCCGTGAGAATTATTATTCGTTATAGGACTAATATTGGTAAAGCCTTGGCTGATACATACTAGGTACTTCAGAAAGATTAAAATCAGAACTTAGAAAAATTATTATAACTACACCTGAGTGCTGGAAATATTTTGTAGAAATTTTTCAATCTCATACATTTATTACACAATTCAGGTTCTCAGAAAAAGAAAATTTAAAACATGATTTTTCTTTGCAAGGTGGAGGGATGGTCTAGCATTGCTAGACAGGCAGTATCAAAATTAGCTTCGCTAAATTAAAAATAAATAGGAATGCCTGTAAAGCAAAAGAAATAACTATAAGAGTCTAATCCACTAGAGGATTATATTTTCGACCTGACCTAGAATTTTAAGTTCAACTTTTTTTGGCCTGGAATTTTAATACAAAGTTCTATATCTGCTTTCTTTCCTAACTAATGATAGAGATATTTCATAATGTCCTTCTGTGTATTCTTTTTTCATTTCATATATTAATAGTTTCAACAAAGCTCTCAAAAACACACTATTTTATAAATCTACTTTATAAAACTTCTTTCCAAATTAACAGCATATGTAACCCATCTTAAACATATTTAAATCATTACTTACTAAGTCTTTGTTAAACAGACTCAATGATGTGAGGTATTACTAATGTGTTGAACTTAGTGAGGAAGAGAAAGCGAACACAAAGTATATTAAGGAAAAAGTTAATCACTTATCAAATCTGAAAGTAAATTCTCAAAGTGGTTATGATATTAAGTTATACTGAGAAAACTAGCACTGCTAGACCATAATTAAAAACCTAGAGTCATGCTGAGTGGTAACTGTAAAGCAAATTAAGGATGTATACAATCACAGCTATAACCATGCAGTTTTTGTGGAAAAACTATCCTTGGCCACAAAGAAAATCTGGGTTTGAGGCCAAGAGACTTTCATGATTATAATACATAACTGATACAACTCAACAACATAAAAATTGCAGGAGAAAGTGTAACAACAGCAGTATTACTTTCAAGAACTGCGTTGGGAGCTAAAAAAGAAACTCACAAAATTAGATAAATATATCCAGTCTGACATAAACACCATATGGGTAACTGCCTTAAGAGACAGGAGTTGTATGTTTTATGTTAAAATTATGACATGGAAGTAGTAAAGGCTGGAAAGCAAGTGCAATTTGCACAGTTGGGTCTGAAGCCTAATATTTTATTTTTCTAGATAAAAAGAGTAAGTTTGTAATATTATAGCTTTGGAATTTTTCTCATATGTAGTAAACTTCATAGAAAGCAGAGTTGTTATATTGCAATAGTTTCCCGAGTAATGGCATGATTTTTATCTTTCCTGCTTGTACTATTTATTGAATATTAATTTAAAATAAAACAATGTAACTAAATTTGCAGCAACTGAAAATGGTATCAAAATTCAAGAGTACAATGATTTTCTTTTTCTTATCTGAGAGGCTAGAATCAGTCAATCCCACAGTGTAATTAGAAATGTTTCAACTGACCATATCTCTATCGCTGCGAGCACCGAGCACATGGATACCAAAGGTACTCTAGAAAGACCTGGAGAGTACTATAACATTCTAGGTTTTCTGTTAATACTGCTTTGTAACAGAAAAATCGAAACAGCTGAAAGACATGAGCAATATGCTGTGTCAAGTCCTCCTATTTAGAAAATACAAGTCTAAAAGAGCTCAAAGCATCTGCCTCCAAAAAGAAACAAACGAAAAAAAATAACCCTAATGTAAACTGATTTTAAAGGCTCCCTTTTGAGAAAACGGCTATGATCTCTCTATCTGCATAACAGAAAAGACATGATTATTCCAGTTTAGCTGCTGAATTCATCATACTCATAGCAATCCCATTTTGTGTGCATCCCCAGTGCTGAATCCTGTGGCTTCGAAAGACAGTCACAAATTACTTTGACTTGTTCAGCTACTTCATACTGTCAGGGAGACTTTGCCTTTGCAAAAAAAGCAACAGTGGCTAAAGCAGAAGGTATTGCCAGAGTCTCATTCAGTAGACAGTCGGCAGTGGTTTCTACCAGTAACAAGTGATATCTCTTGGATAAAGTACAGGTGAAATGAGAGGAAGAACTGGAAGAAAAGAGGCAGAGAACGTAGGAGATGAATGAAAGGAGAAAATGAGAAAAAATAGGTAAAAGTATAAAAAAGAAGGTAAAATAAACGTAAGAATTTCTTTGGAGGAAGAAGGGAAAGAAACTGATGGGCGAAAAAGGGAGAGAAATATATAGCCAAAGGTTTTAATTCGGATTAGTAATGCATTTATCAAAAACAACTCGACCCACCACGCTCCTAGCACAGGATCCCTCTTCTCTGGCTGCCCGTGCACCTCCCGCGCCTGCCACGGCCGCCCCTGCAACTGGTAGGAAGATGGCGCTTAGCGGAGAGCAAAGGCTTCGATGAGTACATGAAGGACTAGGTGTCAGAATGGCTCTGGGGAAAACCGGTGCCATGGCCAAACCAGACGTATCATTACTTTTGACGGCAAAAACCTCACTATAAAAACTGAGAGCACACTGAAAATGATGCAGTTCTCATGTAACCTGAGAGAGAAGTTTGAGGCAACCACAGCTGATGGCAGAAAAACTCAGACCGCCTGCAACTTTGCAAAGGACGCACTGGTTCAGCATCAGGAGTGGGATGGGAAGGAAAGCACGATCGCGAGAAACCTGGACGGCAGGAAAATGGCGGTGGAGTGCGTCATACACAATGTCACCTGTACTTGGTTCTATGAAAAAAGTTGAGTAAAAATTCCATCATCCTTTTGGACAGGAATTAGCTGTGAGAATAAACAAGCTCCATTCAATGAGCAAATCTCTCCATGCTTTTCCCCCTCTATTTATTACTGTTCTATTATCTTCATCACAAACATTTTACATGAAACTATTTCCAAGTGTTAAGTTTAATTAGGACCAACCCCTTGGTTAGTAAATAAATGTATGTTTATGCTAAAACAACAACAACATCAACTTGAGCCCTGCTGGTGTAGCTCAATGGATTGAACCAGCGAACCAAAGGGTCGCTGGTTCAATTTCCAGTCAGGGCACATGCCTGGGTTGTGGGCCAGGTTCCTGGTGGGGGGCACACGAGAGGCAACCACACATTGATGTTTCTCTCCCTCTCTTTCTCCCTTCCTTCCCCTCTCTCTAAAAATACATAAATAAAATCTTAAAAAAAAAATCCAAAACTTGAGACTTCTGGTCAAGATGGAGATGGTGGCACAGGTAAACATGCCTTGCTTCCTCACACAACCACATCAAAATTACAACTAAAATATAGAATAACCATCATTCAGAACCTTCAAAGGTTGAGTTGAATGGAAGTCTGACAATTACAGAATTAAAGAAACTATATCCATCCAAACTGATAGGAGGGGTGGAGACCCGGAACAGGCTACTCCCATATCCACATGGTGGATAAAAGTTTGGGAGGCACATCTTGGGAACGAGGAACCAGCCCCACACCAGGACCCCCAGCCTAGGGTTCCAGTGCCAGGAAGGTAAGTCCCCACAATTTCTGGCTGCAAAAACCAGCGGGGATAGAGTGGAAGAAACTTCCGGAGTCCTAAGCAGTTCCTCTTAAAGAACCTATGCACGAACTTACTCAGACTCAGCTCAAGCTCAAGCACTGGGGTAGCAGCTTGAAACATACCAGAGGCATACAGAGAGGAACTGAAGTGTCTAGCATCAAGGAGAGAGCTAGGAGACAGCTTTCTCACAGACAGAAAGGCAGGCAGAGGCCATCATCCCTTTTCCAAACCCTCCCTCCAATAGAGCCACAGAGCTGACAGGTGGGTGCTTTATCTGAGACTCCATCAACCTGGCTAACACTGTTTGTCTCACCCTGGAGATCCCCTGAGACTCTGTCCCACCTAGTTTACTGGCCCACTCAACCTGTTAATAGTGCTTTTTCCATATGAATGGCTGGTCTTGGCTCATGCTTCACAATTTTCTAAATCCTCTCAAAGAAGCAAGAGCTGGCCTCAGTGAGCCCCCAGCCCCTGTACTTCTTGCTAAATGGTCCCAGGCCTGGTATTAAGAGCCACTAGCCAAGCTTCACAGCTTGACTTTGCCTGGGAAACTCCAAGCCCAGAACAAGTAGCAGCCATCTCATACTGCTTTACAGCCCAGGCAGGGTGGCCCTGGACAAAACACAAGTAGGGGTTGACTTTGCCCTGCACCACTCAGAAAACCTCAGAGTCTGTGCATCCAGTGGAGAGCTATAGACCACATCAGAGTACCACCACCCTGCTCCTGCACAGCTGATCCTCCACAGAATTCGAAGGGGTCACAGCCAGTCCTTTGCAGCTGATTGGCCTGGGTAAATCCTTCCCAGTGACCTGCCAACAGTGATCAAGACTCAACTATAAGAGGAGGGTGTATTCAGCCCACACAAAGTGTGTACCTTGAATACCCAGCTTGGATTATAGGGAAGGCTGTGTCGCTGGACCCTACAGGACACCTACTACATTAGGCCATACTACCAAGATAGAGAGTCGTAGCAGCTCTACGTAATTGGTAGAGACAAACACAGGGAGGCTGCCAAAACAAGGAGACAAAGAAACATGGCCCAGTTGGAAAAAAAAGATCAAAACTCCAGAAAAAGAACTAAAAAAAATGGAGATAAGCAATGTATCAGATGCAGAATTTAAAACACCGTTAAAAGGATACTCAAGGAAATTAGTGAGGACCTCAACAGCATAAAAAAGATCCAGTCAGGAATGAAGGATTCACTAATTGAAATAAAGAACAGCTTACAGGGAAACAACAGTAGAGTGGATGAAGTCAAGAATCAAATCAATGATTTGAAACATAAGGAAGTAAAAAACAACCAATCAGAACAAGAAAAAAGAATCCAAAAAACGAGGATAGTGTAAGCAGCCTCTGGGACAACTTCAAGTGTTCCAACATTCGCATCATGGGAGTGCCAGAAGGAGAAGAGAAAGAGCAAAAAACTGGAAATCTATTAGAAAAAATAATGAAAGAAAACTTCCCTACTTTGGTGAAGAAAATAGACATGCAAGTTCAGGAACTACAGAGTCCCCCAAACAAGATGGATTCAAGAGGCCCACTCCAAGACACATCATAATTAAAATACCAAAGGTTAAAGAATCTTAAAAACAGCAAGAGAAATGTGGAGAGTTACCTACAAAGGAGTGCCCATTAGACTGCCAGCTGATTTCTCAAAAGAAACCTTGCAGGCAAGAAGGGGCTGGCAAGCAGTATTCAAAGTGATGAAAAGCAAGGACCTACAACCTAGATTACTGTATCCAGCAAAGCTATCATTTAGAATGGAAGGACAGATAAAGTAAGATAAGGTAAAGCTAAAGGAGTTCATCACCAAACCATTATTATATGAAATGCCGAAGGGACTCATTTAAGAAAAAGAAGATCAAAACTGTGAACATTAAAAGGGCAATAAATACGTAACTATCAACAACTGAATCTAAGAAATAAACTAAGCAAACAAAGAGAACAGAAACAGAATCACAAATACGGAGAACACTGGGATGGTGGCCAGTGAGGAGGCGCAGTCTGGGGCAATGAGGGAAAAGGTGAAGGGATTGATAAGTACAGATTGATAGTTACGGAATAGCCAGGGGGATGTTAAGAGTAAGTATAGAAAATGGAGCTGTCAATCAACTTATATGCATGAACCAGGGACAGGAACAAAGGGGGGATCACTGGAGGGCGTGGGGGATGCTGGGTGGAGGGGGACAAAGGGGGAAATTGGGACAAGCATAACAGCATAATCAATAATAAATTAAATAAAATAATTAAGAAAAAACAAGTTGAATATTACCTTAAGTATGTCATGAAATCAGCTCTAAAATCAAACTATGTATTTTTTTCTCCAAGAATTTTGCGAGAACTCACTGATTGTCATGTTTTAAAGATTAGAAAACAAAGCCTCTGAAAAGTTAAAATGCCTAAAGTTAAATAAGATGTAGAGCCTCTGCTTCTCACTGCTTCACAATTAGTTAAGATTAATAAGAATAATTATATTCACAAAAGGACTGACTTTATGCTCCTTTTAAAAAAGCCAATATTGCCAGTGCATTCAAAATTACTAGATATGTAATGAATTGATAAACTCCTCTGAAATACTTTTTATATGAATTAAGATACAAAGACATTGTAAGTTTTTCCCAATCTATACTTTTCATTCAAATTTAGCACCAGCGTACTTGCCAGAGATACAAAAACTTTAATTCAAGTGCTTCTGAAGTATTAACCATTTTCCCATAATATATAAATTGGTAACACACCATGTACTATGAACTCTCCTTCCTTCATTCTATGAATGGTAATTTTTTTAAAAAAGCAAAAGTCACTATAATAATGTAGATAAATGCAACTCAGAAACACTAAGCATACATAAAAGGTGGCACTTTACACAACATCAGCATATCTGCTAAAATGCCAAACCTCTTTAAGTACAAATCTAAAGAACATACAAGGTAATGCTTTCAGGAGACCATTTTTGTCCACATCTGTGGTAGTTTTCTATTAAAAGAAAACAACAGAAACTCACAATATTCTTGGTCTGGACACTGACTCATTCCAGGGGCTTCTAAAGCTCCACTATTAACCTCTATAGCAATCACAGGGAGGTAGGTCCCTGAAAGTATTCTGCCTTTGCCAGCAGACTTCACCTACAGCAGTCCGTTTTCGAGAATCTGGTTGCCCATTTAAATTATTCTACATTTAATAAGAACATATTAGTCATTATGTAAGAACTACACTGTCTTTCATTAACACGAGTATAATTAATACTTTTGAGTTGTTTGTATTCTAACATTATTCAATAATTTATACTGTTTCATTCTTAGTTTCTCAACTAACACTAGCCAAACTGTTACCTGGGACCAGTGGTACCAAGTTGTGACAACAAACAAAATATGCTAAATTTATAAGGACAAATAACTTAGTTGTTTTGTTATCAGCTTGTTACAGAATTATGTATATGTTATTCTTTTTTTTAAAACATTTTATTTATTTTTAGAGAGAGGGGAAAGGAGGGAGAGAGGGAGAGCAACATGACTGGTTGCCTCCACACGTCTCCAACCAGGCACATGGCCCGCAAGTCAGGCATGTGCTCTGACCAGGAATCGAACCAGTGACCCTGAGCTTTGCCAGTTGACACCCAACCCACTGAGCCAAGCTGGTTAGGGCAAGTACATACACGCTATTCTTTAGAATAAAATATATTTGCTTAACTGTTCATCTTTTCCTTCTGTGTGACATATAATCTAAGGAATATAGCAAAAGTTGAATCAATAATCATACAGGGGAAAAACAGGTAAGAAACAATACAGCTGTTAATACAATAAAATAAAAAATGAAAGCAAGTGAACAGTAGTTCTCTCTAAAGTAGACTTTTATGCATTTTCTTTTTCTTTTGGCACCTAAACAGGTTCCTAGTAAGTAAATGTTACAAATGTATCCAATAAAACTAACAAAACGTTAACACTGATTACAAAGAAGTACTAAATAAGACACTACAGAATGGCCTGTTCTTTTCCTTTTTGGCAGTGGTAGCATTAAAAAAGCCTTAAAAGTAAGCTATTCTTCCCTGGGTGGGTAGCTCACTTGGTTAGAGCATCATCCTGATATCCCAAGGTTGCAGGTTTGTTCCCCGTCAGGGAACATAAAACAATCAACCAATGAATGAATAAATAAGTGGAACAACAAATCTCTCTCCTTCTCTCCCTTCCTCTCTCTCCCTAAAATCAATAAATTTAAAAAATGTTTTTAAAATAAGTGGAAAATAAAAAGTAGGCTATTCCAAGTTAAAATTTTTAGTTTGTTTCCTTTATAATTGAAGAAATAGTCAGAAAAGGAGTTTAATCCAACTGTTAGCAGATGTCTGTTGTCCAGCAATCTATATACCAGAAGGGACCCCCCAAAAAACTGGTATTTATTTATAAAAAATTATGTATTTATTCTTACATGCTTAAACTTCAGTCACCTTCAAAGTGCTCTCCATTTGATGCAATACACCTACTGAGACTTCTCCGCTGCTCAGAACAGTTTTTTAACTTGTTGACTTTGAAGCCTTCGGTGCTCCTGCCATTTTTTTGTTTCACCTCTTCCACATTGGCAAAACATTTCCCTTTAAGGGGAAAAAATAGAAAAGTCTCCAGGGGTGAGACTGGGTGAATAGGGAGGGTGGGGTGCAGGGGTCATGTCATTTTTGGTCAAAAACTGCCGAACACTCAGCACAGTGTGGGCAGGTGTGCTCGTAATGACCCACCCTGAAATGGGCAAACGTGTCTTCCAAAAAAACTCACTGAAGCCGAAGACAGCTTCCCCTAACAGTGCCGGCTGGTGCACTGACACGGATGGGTTCCTACAACACTCACCTAGTGGGGGAAGCCTGCACTACAAGGGACCCCCTCCAGAAGGTTATTCTGGGTTTTTTTGTGGGGTGGTCCTCCCTCATATAAGATAGGCACTGTCAGTGATAAAAGGTATTATGTGGAGCTTAAAAGTTATTCCTAAAGGACATTATAACTACTGTTTCACGGACTAATCAGAGTCTCAATTGTCCTGCAAAATGATCTTAGCTTGGGCAGCTTCGTTTTTGAATCTCCTAGTATGTGGTAATCTCTCATAGCCCAGTTCTTCCAGTCACTAAAGAACTCAATTCATATCAACAAGACAAGGGCAATGTGTTAACCTCCCTGGTATCAGGATATTTTAGAAGATGTAGCCTAGAGGACTGCTTGACTCAAGGGAATAAATTACCAGTAGTGAGAGATATTCTAGGAGGAAAAACCTGTCAAATTATACCACCAAGGGGGTGGCCCACTTTGCTTGTCATTAAGACTGCCACTGATTACTATATTATATGGTATTTATACATTCACCAAATTTATGTATTGCGTTGTAGGGTATGGTCCTGGTATTGAAAGCTAATACAATATTAGCAAACCACTCAGTTTATATAAATATATGCACACACCTTTGACTCACATTCAACTTCCACTAGAGCATAATACTAATTGCAATTGATCTGTTATTTCTCAAGAATAGACATATTTTTACTTCATCTAAATTCTTGGCAGTATTTTTAACACGTTACTGAACTGGGTATACTACCCTTGTTATTCTATTTCAGTACTTTATCAGTGATATGCATATTTTTCTAATTTCCAATTTAACATAACCAAATATAGAAAGTAAACTAAATGTACAGTTTGAATGACTATTCTTTATGACTTTCTTTAAGGAAAATGCTGAAGACAGAATCTAGGAAATCCTATATTTTACGTGAAATTATAAAATAGAAATTCATTAATTCATGTAAAAAAATACTATCCCCTCAAAAAAGATCCAACCACGTGTTTACAGATAATAGAGCAAATTATTACACAACTATGATAGCCTCAAAGTTTTATCTCATTCATTATTTAATTCTAGTATCTTCTCACAGTTTTATAAATGTGCTAGAGAGGCCTTATTATTAAAATCAAAAGCCTCCCAGCACACTAAAATGATGAGACCATTATGATTTTTATGAAAAATAATTATTTTAAATGTCCTTGAGTCTTATATAAATGATTATGAAAATTTAACTCAGAAGAAAAATATAATAGCATAATCCATAAAATAGAAAATACAGTAAGCTAGGTCAGTTTTTTAAGGACCAGTTAAATCAATGTACTCAGGAGCACTTTTTTCTTCACTAGGGTAGGAAAGTGAAACAAAATTAGCATTTTTCTCCACAACAGAAAGTTTACTGTACTTCTAAATGCCTCTCTATCTCCAAAAATACACTTCTCATTGTTTTAGAATACATACACATTTTATATTTGTGGGTTAGCATAGTTATTTTTCTTCTTGAGAAAACACTACAAAATGAAGCACTGAAATGAACAAAACCTCACAAGTAAAATTTTAGGAAATCTGAAATCATTTTGCCTGATTCATAATTCAAAGGCAGTGATAAATGTTGTTAGTCAGTGGGGGAAAATCAGTAGAAATATAAAATATGAAAGTCTTAAAATCCAGACAGCAAATATAAAAACAGACAGACTTATG
This sequence comes from Micronycteris hirsuta, assembly GCA_004026765.1. Lineage (NCBI taxonomy): Eukaryota > Metazoa > Chordata > Mammalia > Chiroptera > Phyllostomidae > Micronycteris > Micronycteris hirsuta. Next base: position 124,516 of record PVJI01001579.1, on the reverse strand, counting down.
TAAAAGCTGGAAAGATATTTAAAGAAATGAGGTATGATGGAATCATAGTGCTACAATATATCTCAGTGTATTAAGTTAACAACCTATACTTCAAAGTTGCAAAATCAGCAAATCATAAATTATTTGCTGCTATATTCACATGGCCTTTCTGGTCAGATGTAGTCACTACCAACTACATTTAAAATAATCATTAAGCTAACTGCATGATCATATGGTGAGCATATGTGCCGCTTAAAAAGGCAAATTATAAGTAAAAATGTAAGCAAACAACTTTATATTAATAATAAATATAGCATTAAGCATTTAACATTATCAGTACTTTAAAATTTTAAATAATAATGCAACTATTTTATACAGAACTGTACCATTTATTATACACACAAGTATATCAGTTCCTTTTGTTTACAAAGGCTGGTTATAGATAATATGGAATGTTACAGTACCGTCTTGCATAAAATTTTATTACACTTTTGTATTTGAAAAAGGGCACAAAAACACCAGCCTAATAAATCTGACTGAATGAAATATCTTTTCTTTCTTTTTAAAAAGTACATCATTAACACATACACCACAAACTGTACATAAGCTCACTTTTAAATCACCAATTGAAGATATGGTAGCAAGTATGTTGTAGTAGTAACTATTCCTCTCATCAGTTCAATTTATTAAAGGCTTACACTGATGCTCATTCAGGAATCTTTGTGGATAAGCTTGTAATACGAATTACTGAACTCAGGTAAGTACAGTTTCAAGGAGGCCAACAACAGCTGCCAAGAATTATTTGTAGTAAGAAATGTCTTCTCACAGAAGACTCACTGAGGAGCAAACTTCGTTAGCTATCTTCTTTAAATGTATTGTAGCTGGTCAAGATTCTCCGTTTTGAACTTTGGATGCTGGTGGCTGCATGAAGTCCTTAAAGGGAACCAGGGCCTCTTTCAGTGCAGAGCAGACTTCTGGAGACGAGCAGGTGATGCATTCTACTAGAGTTGGGTATAAGGCAATTACTTGTGCCCAAGTATTTCCATCAACTGTAATGCAAAAAGTATAAAGACCTCAAAAAGGTGGATTAAATATCAGAGGTAATCCAGTTAACATAAACACAATCCTTTAAATTCAATGTAAAGAAAAAGATTCCAAATTATATGGAGATTCCACAATCTTTTTAATCTCTGGAAGATTTCCTTCAATATTTGATAAAATATGGTCAGTGGGCAGATACATCAATACCAACAAATCTGTTACATTTTAAATGATGCAATTTTTGAAGGCCTTGGAAGCTAACTCAAGTAACGGATAATTCAAACCTTAGTCATTTTCAATACAACTGCCAGAGGACATTTCGAGAACAATTAGAAAACGGTTCATTTTTTATGTAGTTATGTGATAAATATAAGCATATTAAGTGATTTTCTCTGTAATGTCACTGATTTTAATTTAAATGACCAAACAGATTCAATCTCGTGCTGTTTGATAATCTTTGATGTTATGTCATTAGACTTAAACCATAGTCCCTCCCCACTGAATGATACAGCTGAATGATATTCAGAGAATGGACAAAATTGTTATATCCCAATTAGTTTGTAATTTCCTTATACTCTGAGATCACATATTGCACTTCTATTTTCCTATAAGTATTGTGCATAATACTGAGAGTGTAATAACAAAACACGCTAACACAGAACAGCTCTAAGTTTGGGACACAATACAGTATGAAAGCAAGAATACTATACTGTGCTTAAGGAGGTCTGATTTTATTTTTCACTCCAGCTTACTGAGTGCCTAAAACCTTTCTGAAATAAGGCAGTGCTGGGTATCCCTAATCAAGTCATATAATTTCTCTTTATCTCAACTTCTGCTGTAGAATAAAGGAATGTAAACCAGTGTTCTCAAAGTGACTTCTTAAAAAATTCATGGTCAAGTAAGTTTGGCAAATGTTTATATTGGGGATTCATAATTCACATGAATTTATTAAAGGCTTATAGTAAAAGAACAGCTTTAATTTTATCTAATCCAGGGTTTCCAAAGTTAATTTGATTATGAAATTTTTTTCATTCAGTACCTACTGACATAATTCATCACCATTAATATTCATTCCTTAGCACACATCCTGGGAAATGCTGACCTGTTAATTTCATCCCTTCTCCACCCAAACAGGGGCTTCCTTGGAGTGGGGGTGGGAAGAAGAAAAGGGGAGTGGGACTCATGGGTATTAATGAGGGAGGGGATATCAGGCCAAAGCTGTTCTGATTTTATCTGCTTTACATGTTAGGAATCCATATCAGATTTCATTTATAAAAAGAATTTTGCTGCTTAACAGAAAACAAACAAACACTTAATAGCCCCTGGTCAAAAAATTTTTAAACAGTCTGCTCTAGCTGCCTTCTGTGAAATTCTCCTTTACTAATTTAACAAAAGACTGCACAGAGAGGATTCTGGGGAAATGGCAGAGTAGGAAGTACCAGAAATCTGTCACTGGCAGGATCTGTTTGATGCCACTATTATGAATGAAACTCTGAAGTCTTCTGAGGGCCTGCAACTTCCAGAGGAAGACTTGGAACAGTTTACTGCAGTTAATTTTGGTCAGTGTCAGCTCTTAGCACAGTGGCCGCCACCCAGGCCTCACCTAGGCCACGTGGTAGGCGGCTGTGCACATGCTCCTGAAGCACCTTGCCCACAGCTTCCAGGAGGCCAACGTGGATGAAAAGGACCCCCCGCCCCCCGCATCCTCCAAATACCATGATTTCTGTGCTCTGACCGCTGCTTCTAATCACAGAGATACAGACGCAGAAGCTTCAACAACAAAAAACCAAAAACTCAATTAAAAAATGGACTTGAATTGACATTTCTCCAAAGGAGATATATAAATGGCCAATAAAGCACATAAACAGATGCTCAACATCACTGATCATCAGGGAAATGCAAACCAAAACTACAATGAGATACCACCGCATACTCATTAGAATTGCAGAAAAAAAGAGAAAAGAACAAGTGTTGGTAAGAATATGAAGAAATTCGACCCTTGTTCATTGTTGGTGGAAATATCAAATGGTACAGCCGCTGTGGAAAACAGCATCATGGTTCCTCAAAAAATAAAAAATAGAATTCCCATATAATCTAGCAATTCCACTTCTGGATATGGATATGCCCAAAAGAACTGAAAGCAGGGTCTTGAAAAGATATCTGTGAGCACATGTTCATAGCGGCATTATTCACAATAGCTAAAGCACAGAAGCAACCCAAGTGTCCACCAATGGATGAGTGGATAAGGAAAATGCAGGGGGGCGGGTGTGTACACGCACACAATGTAATATTATTCAGCCTTAAAAGGAAGGAGATTCTACAATATGCTACAATATAGATGAACCTTCATGACATCATGCTAAGTGAAATAAGCCAGTCACAAAAAAACTAATAATGTATGACTCAACTTACATGAGATACTGAGTAGTTAAAATCATAGAGACAGAAAGTAAACTGATCACTGCCAGATGGGAAGAACAGGGAATGGGGAGCTACTATTTAATAAGTATAGTTTCAGTTACAAGATAAAAAGAGTTACAGAGATGGATAGTGCTGATGGTTGCACAACATTATAAATGTATTTAATACCACTAAACACTACACTCAGTAATGGTTAAGATGATAAATTTTATGTGTATCTTACACAATAAAAAATTGAAAAAAAAAAAAAAAAGATTGCACAGATTGAAACCTATCTAGATTGCCCCAGTGGTTCATTACAGGAAAATACAGAAATATATCATTTAAGATAACATCTTAAACCCTGGAGAAGCTACTCAAAATTTTTTAATTAAAATATTTTTTAAAAACTCACCATAGATATTGGTGGGCACTTTGGACTTAACTATAAAAAAAAAAAAAGAAAAAGCTGTATGCATTCATATGAAAGCTTCTTCATGATATTTCATGAAGTGAAAAAAGGGTCTGAACAGCAGGTATAACATGGGGCACATTCACATGTGTTACAAACCATATTGGGGCATATTGAAGTATATATTTTGTATTTATATAATAAATTTATGGAAGGATCCAAAAACTAATAAAAATGGTTGCCTATGGTGAGGTAAGAACTGGTCAGATATAGAATAGAGGAAAGATCTTAAGACTTTTGAAATTTTTCCTTCTTATCTTTTCATGTTTTTGAACCATGTGTATGTTTACTGCCTATTCAAATTTTTAAATAAAGATCAACTAAAAATAAGTCCAACAAATGGCTCCTCTTCCAGTAGAAAACCCTAAAACAAATAACCAATGTGCTAAACAGATGTTGGTTATACACTGGTTCCAACCCTGCAGCCATCCTCCTGAATTAATATTGATCTGGTTATGAGCAGTCCCACATATTTCTGCTGAGAAGGCCTGGCTTTGCCTAAGTTATCTTCTTTTTTTACTTCTCTTAATGAAGCTTATCATACCTTTTTATGTTGTTATATCATCTTCATCATTTATGGTTACATTTAAATTAAATTTTCAGTTCATATGCCTAGAGGCATAATTCAAACTCTCTTAAACAATTTTTGGCACTAATAACTACAGTGCCCTATCCATGGCCCATTGGCTTTGTTAAAAAAAAATAAAAAGGTTGCTGAGTCTTCTTTCCTTCCCTTTTCTTCCTTTACACAAATTCTCGTTAAATTCTTCACAGCTGTCTAAAGAGCATACAAAACAATGAAAGTACTATTCACTTAAATGTACTGGTTATATTTAATATATCTATAGCAATAATATGGGAAATAGAGAATTTCCTGTTTATGGAAATTAATATATTTAAAATAATCAAATTCTATCTTGTAATCTAATAAAGATTTTACTGACTGATCTTTAGAAAGTCAATGCATGGTTTCCCTCTCTGAAAAATCAACCAGAATATTTTTTTATAAGAACTCAAATTTGAAATTGATGTGACAAACTCAGGACATTGTTCCAGGATTTTTCTTAGAAATTCCACCCTTCCCATTGGGTTGAATAAATACAAGTCTATTGCCTCTTAAGATTTCATATAACACTCACTTTTTCCACACCAAAGTTACCAATGGGTAGATTTTGAAAACAGAAGAATATGTATTTATTTTAATTATATAAAAACTGACAGAAACAAATATCTTATGACTCACTTATTAGGAACTTCCTTTTTTCTTGCATATTAAAAGCAATGCTGCTTAAAGTGCCAGTGAGCTAAGGTGCCAAAATGTATATCAATACACTTCCTTATTTAACAAAGTCTGGTTGTATAAAAAAGTCACCTGAACCAGTGTGTTTAGAGATACAACTGACTCATATTCTCATGCTAGCTCTTCACCTTGTCCTGGATCAGTACCAAACTCTTAGGATCAGTAGCTGGTCCAACAACCCAATTGTAAAGAATTTAAAATACTAAAACAAAACATGGTCCAAAAAGCCTCTTAAAAACTGTTCAATTTAAGGGTAATGAATCACATACAATTGTAATACAAATAGGGTGCTTTAAGACAAAGGTACATATAAAAGAGCTAGGAATTCAACAAAAAGAGAAATCATTTACCTTTAAGAATTAAAAACAGGCTCAAAAGTGGAGTAGTATTTGAATTGGGTGGATGTAGGCAGAAGAATGAAATAAACAAAGGGTTGGGAATACCTGGGCATTCAGAATTTCCCAATAGTCCTCACGTACCCTACTGGAAGAGTAGGGCACATGAGGTCTGGTGGGAAATCAAACATTAACTAAGAATGGAGTCAGACAGTACTCTTCACACATGGTAAGTAATGGTAAGTAAAAACAGATATTTTTGTTTGGTTTTACAAGAATGAGAAAATGAATGGTCAGATATACTTTTGGAAAAATCATTTCTGGAAATAATGTAAAGGGTAGATTAGATAGGAATGAGTAACAGAAAAGGAAAATAAATCAGAAAGGGCTATAAAAATGATTCATAGTTAGTTACACAGTTCATCTCTATACAGTAAATCAGTACAAATATGGAATGGAAGCCTCTCCCCACCTTAAAAAGTGAATTGTCCATGCAACACCCTGAATTCAGACCAATTTATTAAAAAAAAAAATCAGCCAAACTGTTGTTTACCATAAAGAAGACAAAACATTACAAGTTAATTTTACTTAATTTACATCTTTTTTTTTTTTTTTTTTTAGATTTTATTTACTTTTAGAGAGTGGGGAAAGGAGGGAGAAGTAGAGGGAGAGAAACATCAATGTGTGAGAGATACATCCATAGGTTGCCTCTCACAGGCCCCCAACTGGGGACCTGGCTGGTAACCCAGGCACGTGCCCTAAACAGAAACCAAACCAGCAACCTTTCGGTTTGCAGGCCTGCACTCAATCCACTGAGCCACACCAGCCAGGGCACTTAATTGACATCTTAATGGACTTGATTCTTTGCTATCATAAAGACTAGAGAAAAAGAAAGTCTAAAAGCTGTTATCCTCCTAAAATCCAGTTAGCTTAATAATAATACAAAAGTACATCACAAATTGAACATAAATGTTATAAGTTTAGAGTAACTGAGTTTCTAAACACTTACCATTCTCAGGCTGAGTTTTCTTAAGTGAGTCAATGAGAGTACTGACTGCTTTTAAAACAAATATGATTTCAGTTACTTGTTGCCTAAAAAAGAAATAGGAAATTATTCCCATCAAGATTTTAAGATATGCCATATGTGTTTTTTACTGTGTTTATACAAATAGATGGACTTTGGGAAAAACAGAGTGTAATATAAACTTAATGTTAGTTTTAAATTCTTATAAAAGAAAAGTATTTTTATTAACATATATACTTTAATGTGTGTATAAGATACAGTTATTCTAACCATTAATTATCAATTTTAAAAAGGGGAGAGGCAATCCACTCATGTAAATCTAAATTTATTTGTAAGATATTTCATGTAACTACTTAAAATTAAAGCATTTTTATAATATATGCTTTTAAAACTTCACCGCGAAAGTTTTTTTTTTATTTTTAGCTTATTAGTACTAGAAAGGATTTGCCAAAGATTAAATGGAAATAAAGGCTACTATTACTTCCTAGCACACATTTTCATCTCCCTGTTTAAAAGCATGTTTAAAGTTACAATAGTGTTTTTATTTCACATTCTAATACAACAAGTAACATGCTCAAAATCAGTTCTAAGGCGGCACTATTGGGAGACATTAGCAATGAAGAATGAACTTACACTAAAGTATGAACAAGAGTAGCTTGATCCCTTGTATCTTTCTACAGAAATAAAGTTCTTCTGCTACAGTATAAACAGCGCCCCAACCCTATTCCTGGTATGCATCAGTGTTATAATTCTACAAATAAGATTTTCGTAATGCTATGAAAGGGTACAATTTCAAGCCACCCTTTGTAAGCGCTGAAGTATTTTATCCTGTTGCAATGGAGCTTTTTAGAAAATAATGTAATGGTAACTGCATCATAGTATGATACAATATAACACTTCATAGCACAACTATAAATAAGACTCAATTAAAAAATGATAGAATACAAAACATTTAAAAATGAAGGAAAAGTTATTTTTGAAATCAAATATAAGCTAATAAATATAAATATTCTAAGCAAAGCAACTTTATTACTGTTTATGCAGGTATACTTCAGATCAATTTTGATAAACCAATTCTCAATCATGACTATAACCAAGTTACTAGTCTTTGGAATGCTTTTGTATATAAATCTGAATATGAGATATAATTTTTATGCCCTAGAAATTCAAAATACAGTAAATCCTAAAAAAAATGACTAGTAAGCACTGATAATTCAAAAAGAAAATACAGCATGTTACTATTTTTCATTCATCAAATTTGAAAATGTAAATAAATGATAAACTGGCAAATAGTTTTAAAATGCTAAAAACTGAAGAAAGGGGCATTTGTATACTCCTTGGAGAATTTAAATTGGTAGAAATCTTGAGTAGGCAATTTGTAATACACATTAAAAGCTTCTATAATGTTTACATCTTTTGACAAGTCGATTCCAACTCCAGAAATTTATTGTAAGTAAGTAAGAATGTACACAAAGATTTAGGGCTAGTGATTTACCACTCTAGTACTACCTTAGGAAACGGGACCCACAGTGATTTTCCTCTTTCCTGACTTTAATAACTTTGTTTTCCAATATTATTTTGGTTGCTTTATTTGTTTTCCCTTAAATTCTGGCTTCCACATTAAAAAGTAGACTGGCAATATAACCCTAATTTATGAATGCACTTTTTTTGATGACTCTTATCTTATATCCCAACTTTGATTAGCTTTGGTTTAACAGGAAGGCCTAAAGCCCCTTCCACCATTATAGTTCGACTAAATGAGAAGCAAATCAGTTTAGGTACAAGGACATAAGCAAATCAGATAAAAGATCTATGATATAACTAGCTAACTTACAGAGAAACCTAGAAATCAGTGTTAAGCAAAGTAGGAAGTTCCTAAAGTACAATGTATTAGTTTCTGTCCAGGGAGATATACAACCATGCACTCATACAAATCCATAAGCCCTTATCCAGAAATCCTTGTGAAAATAGTATATTTTAGAGTTATAAATAGCTTCAGGTGAAGTTCAGATCACTTATGAAAACACTTGGTTTTCAGAGTGTTTTGTTTTTTGTTTTTTTTAAGATTTTATTTATTTTTTATTTTTAGAGAGGGGGGAAGGGAGGGAGAAAGAGAGGGAGAGAAACAGAGAAACAGCAATGTATGGTTGCCTCTCACATGGCCCTCACGGGGACCTGGCCCGCAACCCAGGCATGTGCCCTGACTGGGAATCGAACCGGGACTGCTTGGTTCCCAGCCCGCACTCAATCCACTGAGCTACACCAGCCAGGGCCTCAGAGTGTTTTTTATTATTAATAATTATAGTAGTATATCTTATTCTTTAATAAAATAAAATATATACCTTGGAAGGGGGCATTTACCACTCAATCTTTCATCCTCTATATAGCGATGCAGTACATCTTGTGACCTCTTCAAAAGCACTGAGAGTGCCATTCGTGAAATGTAGCCTTCCTGAGGGGTTGTGACTTTATTACTGAAGGAAAACTGGAGCAATGTTTCAAAACACATTTTAGAAAATTCTTCTCGCAAACGGATATCAATCTCAGCTTCTGTAAAATAATTTTTGATGGTTAGTAACAGTTAAATTAATATACCTTAATGATAACTCTTAGAATATATGTGTGTGAATATGTATATATACACACACATTTCCCCTAGCAGGATCAAAAACAAGGCAAGACCACCCACTCTCACCTCTTCTACTCAACATTTTTCTTGTCATGGCCTTTTTATACCCTTTAACAGCACAGCAGAATACCTATCAATAATATTCTACATGGTCAGACTTGCAATGACCTGTTTCTTTCTTATTTTTTCTTCAGCAACATCATTCCTGGAGCCTGAAATCTGCTCCAGTCTGAACTAGTTGCTCTCTAGACATGCTGCACACCAGCTATACCCTAGAACAAGTCTTTGCCCTCACACTGTGAATTGTTTTTATTCTCTCTTGTGTTATATCCTACTTCCTAGCTCTCATTTCTTGGTTTACTCTTGTTTTCATGGAGCATATTCTGTAGTAGTTGAGAAAGAGTGAATGGGAAATAAAATTTTTGAGACCCTGCATTTCTGAAAATGTCACTATTTTACTGGGATACTCAAAGTGTGGTTTCTAGCAGCATGCACATCACTAGGGAACTTGTTAGAAATGTAGGTTCTCATGTCCCATACCAGACCTATTGAATCAGAAACCCCAGAGGCATAACCCAGCAACTACTCACCCTGCACTTGATTATAAAGCATGCTGACATTTGAGAATTACTGTTCTACACTCATACTTGACCAACAGTAGGTCTAGGAATAAAATTCCACATTAAAAATCCTCTCTGTTTATTATAACTGAAACCACTGCCTCATTATCTTTTAGCATCCAATGTGGCTACTGCGAATTCGATTGACACAACTCTTTTGTGTGGAACTTTTTGCTTTTCTTTCTGAAATCTTTTAGGATCTTCTCTTTATCCCTGATATTTCATTTCATGAGACATGCCTTATTGTGGGTCCTTTTTCTTTCACTGTTCAGGATCCTGAATGACCATTTTTAATCTGGAGATTTATTTCTTCACGTTGTTTCTTTGAGAATTTCCTCTCCTAGCTTTACTCTATTCTCTTTATGGAAGGCCTAGTGTCCGATGTTATATCTCTTTATTCATTTTATTTGTTTCTTCCCATATTGTCCACATTTTTATCTTTGCTGTACTTTCTGGGTTATTTCATTAATGTTTTCTTACAACCCTTCATTGAACTTGTTATTTCATCTATTACATTTTTAGTTTCTATGACCCATTTTAATGTTCTACTTACTCCCTTTTAATAACATTTTTCTTGTTTCATGGATGTAAAGTCTTTTTTTATCTCTTTGAGCATTCTAATTACACCAATTGTGCTTTTCTTTTTTAAAATGTTTTCTGTGACTGCATTATCTCTTCCCTCCCACTTTCTTTCACCGCCCCCCTGTCTTCATTTGTTTTGGTCATTATCTTTCATGTTGGAGGAATTCCTCAAATGTCTGTGAGTGTTGGCTGTCAGATCATACTTAAGAGCAGGGGACCAAAACGATCACTGTGGAACCTCTGTGTTTACAGATTGGTTTTATTTAGCAAGGAAGGCCCTCTATGTATATGTTTAAAGAACACTCGAAGTCAAAGCCACTGGAAGAATGTCAATGTACTTCCCAATGTACAAATGTAAGAATGTACATTTAATAGTGTAAATGGCAAGAGACATCATCAGCATACTACTGAAGAAGTATGCACGGTAACTCAGTAGTCCATATTTAGCCTAGAATATTTTTACATCTAGTAATGATAAATATTGTTCTTAATGTGTATTTTATACAAATGTTAACTAAAATTTTTCATATATTCAATAATAAAAAGTTGACTACATTAAAATAAATGGACTTTAAGATCTTTTTCTCTAAGGTTCTCATATGTGTTAAATCTGCACAGTTTTAAAAACTGTCTGGGCTAGGGAAAAAAACTAGTTTGTGAAGCAAGCAATACGAGAGACATCTAGTGGTCAAACTGTGCACGTATTTGTTCTTTAAAGCACTGAGCACAGACCTGGGTCATGTGGCTCAGTGGATTGAGTGTCAAACTGTGAACTGAAAGGTCACCAATTCAATTCCCAGTCAGGGCACTTGCCTGGGTTGTGGGCCCCTCCCCAGCTGGGGGCATGCAAAAAGCAACCGATCTATGTATTTCCTACACATCAATGTTTCTATCCTTTCTCCCTCTCTTTCCCCTACTAAAAGTAAATAAATATTTTTAAAAAAAAGGAAAAGTGTTCAGCACAGCTTAGCAGAAGTCAGTCATGGCTCTGGTAAATTCTGAGGATTAAAGATAGGTGTTGATGGCACATATTAATAATTTTTAATCATCTAACAGAAAAATCACATTATGATGTCACAGTTACATTATACACTTAAGAACAGGTTTAGACAAAGAGAAATAACAGCAAAAAGCAATTTATATATTATCTCTCAATAAAGCAGCATGATATAATTTAAAAGAAGTATGTAGTTCTTTTTAAGGATGAACTTTGGTTTCCGGCTTAAGATTGTGGGCAGTTTTTTCAAGCTTTTTAAACCCATTTCCCTTTTGTAATATGGTAAAGCCTATCTTCATAGAAAGATTGCGAGCAATGAGATTAATATTCTGGCATAAAACCCTACACACAGTAAGTATTCACTAAGTGTTAAGTTTCTCTAACTAATATCAAGGTATCTTTTTTGTTTAAATGGACTAACTCTGCATTTATAGTCCAGAGAGGTTGGTATTAATATCTTCATCTTACAGATGAAAAAACTCATCGAAGTTAAGCAATTACTAAGTGGCAGAATATACACTTATTACCTCCCAATAATTCATGACTTTACAAAAGTAACGTCTGGTAACTTGTATCACCCTTAAGTAGATTCCTTAAGTGTTTTGCAATTTAATTCATTGCATATAATTCACAGAATACTTACCACATTCTCCTCTTGTAAAGCTTAGTGTTCAAAATCATATTCTTAAAAATTACCTTACTGTTCTCCCACATACATTTACCGCAATCATAGGAGTAAACATTTTTACATTTGGCTTCTTCAAAAGTATTTAATACTCACTAACATTTTTAGAAAGCCATTGAAATAACATACCTGTAAATGATGATGACTGAGAATGTATGGAGCCCTTATTAAGCATGGTCATTATCTGACCAACAAATTCCTTAGGAATAAAATTGGCATAAGGTAGTATCTCAGTGCTGATAAGCTGAACTACCTAAAATAAAAAAGGCAAATTCAAATGCATTTTTTTCTTGAAAAAGACTTACTCAAATGATCATTTCTAAAAATCAGTTAAAAGAATCTTCCTTAGTAGAAGTACACCAACATTTTAATGTTAATATAGAGGATGACGGGTCTGCTTCCTCCACCAGTCTTAGTAAATAACTATCACAAAGTAGTCAACACTATAAACTGTTTGCTATGCAACAATTTTAGTAAATGTTGGTCTTCAACATGGTATATGCAAATAGTGCTCTAGAGAAAGAATCATCATATGGAATTTATCCATGTTAGAATAAAATATCCAAAACAGGATTAAAAATAAGATTTCTATCACCTTTTAGAACCATAAAAATGAGCTGCAAGAAAAAGCAAAAGTTATATTCATTTTTGTTCAATAGCTTATTTCTAATGTATAATATACTATTTTTTCCTTCTGAAAAGTTTACAAGAGTTTTAATATAATTTAATTTAATATAGCTCAAATTAATAAAATACTGAATAAAAGGCAGTATTTTGTATGTATATGACAATACTTATGCTTCTTATGTACACTTTAAAGTATCTGATTTGATTTACTTGAAAGTTCCCCTATCCCACTTGAAAGAAAAACAAAACAAAACAATGATTACCTCAACAAAAGAAAAATCCACAGTCAAAAACTACTTTTTTAAACTCCATTTATATTCAACAAAATATATCCTTTAAAACTCATTTGCTTCAAGAATTCTAGAGGAGCCCTGGATGGTATGGCTCAGTGGTTGAGTGCCAGCCTACGAACCAAAGGGTTGCAGGTTCAATTCCCAGTCAGGGCACATGCCTGGGTTACGGGCCAGGTCCCTGGCAGAGATCACGCAAGAGGCAACCACATGTTGCTGTTTCTTTCCTTCTCTTTCTCCCTCCCTTACCCTCTGTGTAAAAATAAATAAATAAAATCTTCTAAAAAAAAAAGCATTCTAGAGCCCATGTCTATGGTTGGTTAAAATAAAAAATATCTAAGCAACTCATTGATTAATTTGAACTACAGACATCTGATTTGTTAAACTGTAGGGTAAGCTCTTAAATACAATGCATGCTTGCTGACTAATGGATTTATTTTACTGAACCAACTGCTAAAATTATTAAATGGACACAACTAAGTATCTAGAAAACATATACACAGCATAAGCTAACAAATATAAGGAAGTCATTTAAAAATTTTCAGTGCTTTACAATTAACCTTTAATCTTTATGAGAGTTTTAATGCCTTTGGTTCAAGCTTAACCTATTATTTCACTTTATTCTTTTAGCAATTTTATAGTTTCAACATTCTACTATGTGGTTTTCACAAATGGTCAAAAGAAAATGTTTTAGCTTCCTCACCTCAACATCAATACTTTCATTTCTCTGAAATTCTTGAATAGAGAGGTTATCTGGAGGTATGCTAAAAAAAAATAAAATAAAACACTTATTCTTAAAGGTAAAATATTCCCTGGAAATACAAATATAAAATAAACAGTATTCAAATGACAAAAAAATTATATTTTCACCAGATTGGGAAATTACCATTTATTTAAAAGAACATTATTTTTTAATTTTTTATTGTATTTTTACCATTACCATTTAAAAAAACAGTATTTTTAAATTAAAGTCATTAGTATAAATTAATTATGAACATGAAATTCCTGCTACAAAAATACTTGATCCAATCCTGAACTAAATAGAATCTATAGGACTAAATTTCTTTCAGTACTATGAACACAAAGACAAGCAAAAGTAAAGATATTATCATCTGCAGATATAGTAAAAATTACTACTGTGACAATACCTGAATTCCCTTATATTTCCAGTGATTTAAGAGAGCCTTGGTCAAGTTGCTGAATTATTCACTCAGAGACTATCCATTAATCAATCATTAATTTTAACAGATCCAATAGAGTAAAGATCTTTACAATAAAGATAGACATCTGAAAAGAAGAGGACTGATTATGGCTTTCTAAAGCAGAGAACTATTCCAGCAAGATCAAAAGAAATTGATAGTTCTGAGGGAACCAAGGTGAATTCTAGACCCTGTGGTTCATATTAAGAATGAGCACTTTACAATCACCACGACCAGGAAGCAGCCCAAGTGTCCATCAGTAGATGAATGGATAAAACAATTGAGACATTTACACAATGGAATACTACTCAGTTGTAAAAAAGACAACTTTACCCTTCGTGACAGCATGAATGGACCTGGAGAGCATTATGCTAAATGAAATAAGCCAGTCAGAGAAAAGACAGAATGCCAATATGATTTCACTCATGTGGACTCTAATGAAGAAACTGAACTAACAAGCAAAATAGACACAGACTCATAGATAGAAAGCAGGATGACAGCTAAGGGATTGGGGGAGACGGTAGGGGAGGGACTGAGCAAAAAGGAAAAAGTACTCATGGACATCGACCACAGTGTGGTCATTGCTGGGGGGAGGCAGGTATAAGGGGAATAAACGGTAATGGAAAAAATACAATAAAGATTAAATTAAAAAAAGCACTGTTCACAACTTATGGCTATCAAAACAACAAAACCTAAAAAAATAAAGACAGAAACAAACTAGGCAAACTCTAGAACAGGGACAGAATCACAGAAATGGAGATCACATGGAGGGTTATCAGCGGGGAAGAAGGGGAATGGGGGAAAAGGTACAGGGAATAAGTAGCATAAATGGGAGGTACAAAATAGACAGGGGGAGGTTAAGAATAGTGTAAGAAATGTAGAAGTCAAAGAATCTATATGTATGACTCATGGACATAAACTAAAGGGGAGGAATGTGGGTGGGAGCTGGGGTGCAGGGCGTAGAGGAATCAAAGAAAAAATAAAAATAAAATAAAATACACACACACACAAACAGCAACTTCCTGACTACCAATTTTTTTATAAAAGCTTATTAGGACCATACACTAAAATATTAATATAATTGGGATCATATGTCAGAAACGCTTCATTGTATTTTAAAAATATCTTGTAATGGGGGAAGAGAGTAGTATACAAAACTAAAAACTGAACCATCCTCTTCTAATCTTAATGATGAATAAAATCAGGAAATTATTCAATTGTGCATAGGTTGGATTATCTGATATCAGAACCCAAACTAATGGTGATTTATTTTAACTTGTAGTTAGTACTTTAACTAGATACTTTGAGCATATCAAAAACATTGGTTGAGCTTTGAAACACACTGATGATTAACAGAATTTACCTAAAAATTATAAAGGGAGATGGTCAATATTGCAGGTACAAATGAGCTATGTAAGATTTTTATATTCTCTGAGTTTGAGGTGTACAGGAGTAATTTTTTTTTTAAATTCTTTTCATTAGTCTTTATTTGAAATTTTAAAAAAGCCTTAAAATTGATGAAGCATTACTTGTATTTTTTGTTGTCTCTGTATGGAACATTAAATTTTTTTATTGATATATAATTCATGCACCATAAATTCACCCGTTTAAAGTGTGTAATTCAGTGCTGTTCAGTATATTCATAAAATTGTGCAATGATCATCTCTAATTCTAGTGACTTCTCATAGTAGCCCCTCCTCATTCTTCCTCCTCCCATTTTTGGCAACCATTAATCTACTTTCAATCTCTGTGGATTTGCCTATTTTGGACATATTATATGAATGAGATCATATAATATATAGCATTTTGTGTCTGGTTTGCTTCACTTAACATAATGTTTTCAATATTCATCATGTTGCAGCATGTATCAATATTCCATTCCTTTTATGGCAGAATAGTCTGTTCACCAGGCAATGAACTTGGAGATTGTTTTAATTTGGGGGCTACTATGATAATGCTGCTATGGACATTAGTGTACAAGTTATTGAGTGAACATGTTTCATTTGAATTATTTGGATTAGTACTTAGTGATCTTTTAACTTAAGGTCCACAGACCATTAACTGTATGAAGTCATACTAGCCCACATGTCTTCTAGAGGACAAGTACCAAGTTTTGGTACTCAAGAGTTTGGCTAAATGAATTCCTAATAGACCTCAAATGTCTACCAGATTATAGGTCTTATGTTTTACATCTTTAATTGTGTTTCTTTTACTCATTTAAACTAGTTACTTATGATAGTTCTCAATGATGTCCAAAGCCTTTCTTCTATTTGCTTACGGTTTTATTTGTATTTTCTTCGTAATTGTACCGCCTTGCCAAAGCAGTCTGCCGACCAAAAATAGTTGGGAAACATTACAGAGAAAGGTATTCAGAGTCTTAGAATATGTGTTGATCAGGTTTATAAACTTAAAAATGTTTTGATATAAAAGATCCTCGAAAATTAATATGATCTGAAAACCTAAGTCTTGCTATTTCAAGCAATATTCTAAAATTCTCTTCCTATTGTTGAAATACTCCTGATGAACTTCCACTGTAGAATACAGTATATATGTAGCATAAAATAAAATTTGAAATGTAACAGCTTGTGATTTCCAAAGTAATCAGTTATTTGGAAAATAAAAACAAAGACAAAGCCTCTGAAAACTGAAAATGTGCATGGTTTTCAAGTTCTCTTAGTGAGCAGTTCATTTTTAGTATCAATTAAAGAAAACTTTCAGTTTGGGCCTTAAAGTAGTTTTGGACTATGAAACAAAAACTAAACTGGCTTTATCCATATCATGTAAGCTTTTCAGTTAAAAACACTGATTAAAACATTAAGGCAAAGTATATAAAATTGTGAACTTTTACAATTAGTCTAATCAATTATTTCTTCTTACAATTAAGGAAAATGATGCCTAGTGAGGGAAATGACCAATTCAAGGTCAACAGAAAGTACGTGGCAGAGTCGAGAGTAGCCCACAGGTTCCTTCTCAATACGGGAGTTTGTTTCTGCCCCTCCACATCATAGAAGGCTTAACTTTGTCATTAGGGTTACCACAACTTAGAACATGATTCTGTGCTACAGGATAGCAGAACTTCATACCCTCATCTTTTCTAGCCAAATTTAGAGGTAAATTTCCTTCTGATCCAAGTTATTTAGAGTTTTTGTCTTTAAATTTTTAGTTTAAAACATGGCTGTTTCATGAGAAAAGACACGGACAATGTCAGTTTGTCTTAAGGAAAAGAAATTATCATAAAGAGGGTAACAGAGGCAGAATGCATTTTAAAAGCATTTCTGTTCCAAGGCACTATTCTGAGCATTCATTTACTTTAAGTGATTTAATTCTCACAATAACCCTTTGAGATAGGTAACATTAGTGTTCCTATTTAACAGATGAGGGAAATGAGTCACTGAAAGGTAAAAATAATCTGTCCAAAACATCACAGTCACAAAGTTTGGCTGAGATTTGAATCCAGGTAGTCTGGTTCCTGAATGAGTGCTCTTAGCCACTATGCTAGCTGCTTCTTACCCAATGTGATTTTTCAATACATTCAATGTACTCAAACCCTTCTTTAATGTAAGTAGGGCCTCAGGCAAAAGATTGTAATAAAATTAAACCACAACTGCATTAATACATATTACAGTAATGTAAATTCTCTATTACTGGGTCTTTGATTCCACTGTCTACTTTCCTATACAAAAAGTACTTCAGAAAACTGAATATAATAAAATGAAAACATAGTTTGGAAAATAAAGAATGTTCCACAGGAAACTCGAAAATAAGGAAGATGGTGGAAAGACAGAAAAGAAATTTTTAAGTTGTACTCTGCAAAAATACAAAAAACTTATCTAAAAGCTTATACAGACATGAAATCAGCATTATGAAGAAGTAAAACATTCTTTTTTTCTCTCCCCTTTTATCTACAATTAGAGGGACATCTATAACTCAGCAAAGACTCCTGTGCCCAACCCACTAGGATGCCTGAGAGACCCACACATCTGTACCTCTGAAGGTGGTAGACTGGAATGCATAGGATAGGCAAAAATGAAGGAATGGCAGGGACGGTGCCGGCAAGTGGTGGCAGAGACCACAGCCCTATTGAGCCCTCAGAAGTGGCAGAGATAAGGCTGCAACTCCAGCACCTCTCAGCAGTGGAAGTGCCTCACCAGCCGACCGTGTATGGAGCTAACAGCAGCAGAGATTGTGCACACATCTCTGACCAACTGGTCCAAGCATGGCCATCCCTGTGACCCTGACAGTGTTGCCTGCAACAGCAAGGAAACTTACAACCACAGCCTCAAGGCACCAGCAACCCTAGAGTTACAAAAAGTGAGGAAGACGGCACATTTGGCACTGGCAGAGAATGTTGAAACTGCTTACTCTCGGGTATAACTAGAATCGGCTAGAGTATGAGAAGCCAAAAACTTGTGCTGTATTGCCACCTACTGGTAAACTAACGAGAGGACTCTAATTATCAACCCGCTGAATTGTTAAATTAAAGCTGTACCTAAACAAGAAAGATGATTGCTTCCTCAAATACACCAGCAGAGGAACAATCCATAAGGCACCATGAATAATCATGGTAACACAGTATAATAAAAAGAAAACTACAATTCTCCATAAACCAAACACAAAGTCACAGAACACTGTGATCTAAATGACAGAAAATTCAAAATAGTTGTCATGAAGAAACTAAACAAGATTCAAGAAAACTCAGAAAAGCAGTTCAGTGGGCTCAGGAATACAATAAACAGAAGGAGTACTTTACCAAAGAAAATGAAACTCTAAAAACAGAACCAAACAGAAATTCTGGAGCTAAAGAACTCAATAAATGAGATGAAGAATGCATTGGAACCTTGACAGGTATGGCTCAGTTGGTTGGGCAACATCCCTCAAAGAGAAAGGTTGCTGGTTCAATTCCCAGCCATGGCACATGCCTGGGTTGTGAGTTCAGAACCTGGCAACCACCTCTCACACATACCCTAGCCAGGTTCTGAACCCACAACCCCAATGTTTCTTTCCCTCTCTTTCTCCCTCCCTTCTCTTCTCTCTAAAAATAAAATTTAAGAAGTCTTTTAAAAAGTACATTAGAAAGCACTGGAAATAGAAAAGACCATATGGAAGAGAGAATTAGTGAGCTTGAAGGTAGAAACCTATAAATGATTCAGGTGGAAGAGAAGAGAGAACTAAGATTTTTTAAAAGTGAAAGAACTCTACAAGAACTATATGAGTCCATTAGAAAGAGCAACATAGGATTACGGGTATCTCAGGAGGAGAAATGAAGGAGAAGGGAACAGAGAGACATTTAAAGAAATAATAGATGAGAACTTCTCAATTCTGAAAAAATGAACTGGACATACAAGCACGAGAAGCTAGTATAATTCCTAATTATCTCAATGTAAAAGACATTCTCCAAGACATGTTATATTAAAACTGTCTAAAGCTGATGATTAAACAAAAAAAAAAAAAAAAAAGAATTTTTAACGCAACCAGGGTAGAAAAGACAGTAACCTACAAATGAACCCCATCAGGCTACCATCAGATTTCCCAGCAGAAACATTGCAGGTCAGAGAGAGTGTAAGGACATAGTCAAAATAATTAAAGATAAAAACTGCCAGACAAGAATATATTCAGCCAAGTTATCTTTCAGATATGAAGGAGAGAGAAGGGCTCTCCCAGACAAACAAAAGCTGCAGGAGTTCAATTCCTTCTTGCCTTACAAGAAATGTTGAAGGGAACTGTTCTCCTGTAAATGAAAAAACAAAAGCATATAAAACTTCAAGTAAGGTGATAGACAGAATCAGAAAATTGCAGCCCTATCAGAAACTAGAGTCTCAGACAAATTATAGCAAGAAGGTGAAAGGGAAAAACAAGCATTAAAAATAACAATAGCTACTTCAATTTGGTAGATAACATATATCATAAAAAAGGAGTAATCTGTGACAACAGAAACATAATAGGGAAGGAGGAAAAGAGCAGAACTTGTATAGGAAAATGAAGATAACATGCTATCAGAAGAAAAAAGATTGTTTTATCTACAAGATATTTTATATCAATCTCATCGTAACCACAAAACAAAAATCACACCATGATCAAGTACGATTTATTCCAGAGAAGCAAAGACAGTTCAACATCCACAAATCAATCAACATGATAAACCACATTAACAAAATGAAAGCTAAAAATCATATGATTATCTCAACAGATGCAGAAAAAGCATCTTATAAGATTCACCATCCATATGTGATAAAAAAATAACTTTCAATAAAATGAGTATAGAAGGAAAAGTACAATAGTTCAATATAATAAAGGCTAACTATTACAAAAACCACAGCTAGCATCGCAGGAACGATGAAAAACTGGAAGCTTTTCCTTTAAGATCAAGAACAAGACAAAGATGCCCACTCTTGCAGTTCTGCTCAACACAGTATATTGAAAGGCCAAGCCAGAGCAATTAGACAATAAAAGAAATAAAAGACATCCAAATTTGAAAGGAAGAAGTAAAACTGTCACTATTTGTGGATGGCATGATTTATATATAGAAAACCCTAAAGACTCTACCAACGACAACAAAAAATACTATTAGGAATACTAAATGAATATAGTAAAGATGTAGGGTACAAAATCAATTTGTGAAAATCTGTTGTGTTTCTATATACTAACAACAAACTATCAGAAAGAGAAATCAATAAAAGAATATCATTTACAATCACAACAAAAAGAATAAAATACCAAAGAGTATATTTAATTTAGGAGGTGAAAGACTTGTACCCCGAAAATGAAAGACATGAATGAAAGAAACTGAAGACGACACAAAGAAATGGAAATATATTCCACACTGAGGAACTGGAAGAATTAACATGCTAAAATTTCCATATTACCCAAAGCAATCTATAGACTCAATAAAATCCCTATTAAAATCCAGGCGGCATTTTTGCAGTTATAGAACAAACAATCCTCAAATTTGTATACAACCACAAAAGACCCCAAATAGCCATAGGAATCCTAAGAAAAAAGAATAAAGCCAGAGGCATCATACTCCCTGCTTTCAAACTATTCTACAAAGTGATAGTAATCAAAACAGCACGGCAGTGGCAGAAAAATAGACATACAGACCAATGGAACAGAACTGAGAGCCCAGAAATAAACCCACATATATAGATAGCTAATTATAACAAAGGAGCCAAGAATGTAGAATGGAGAAAGGAAAGTCTCTCCATTAAATGGTGCTGGGAAAACTGAACAATCACACGTAGAAGAATGAAACTAGACCACTGACTATCATATACAAAAATTAACTCAGAACTGAGGTAAGATCCAAAACCATATGCTACACAGAAGACAACAGAGGTCCTAAGCTCCTGGACATCAGTTAGCAACATTTTTGTAGATCTAACCTCAAAAGCAAGAGAAACAAAAACAAAAATAGACCAACAAAACTACATCAAACTAAAAGCTTCTGCATAGCAAAGGAAACCATCAACAAAACAAAAAGGCAACCAACTGAATAAGATATTTTCAAATGATATTTCTGATAAGGGGTTAATATGCAAAAATATGTATGAACTCATATAACTCAACAACAAATAAACAAAAAAACAACCTGGTTAAAAAGTAGGCAAAGGATCTGAATAGACATTTTTCCAAGGAAGACAAACAGATGGCCAACATGGGTATGAAAAGATGTTCAACATCACTAATTTTCAGGGAAGTGCAATCCAAAATCACAGTGATGCATCACCTCGCACCTGTTAAAGCAGCTATTATCAAAAAGACAAGAAATAACAAGTGTTGGAGAGGATGTGGAGAAAAGGGAACCCTTATGCCCTGTTACTGGAATTGTAAACTGGTGTCAGTCACTGTGGAAAACAGTGTGGAGGTTCCTCAAAAGATTAAGAATAGAACTATAATATGATCCGGCTATTCTACCTGTGGGTATTTTTCTAAAGAATATGAAAACAGAAATTCAAAAAGATATAATATGCACCCCTTTGTTCATTGCAGATTTATTTACAATAGCCCAGATATCTGAATAAACTAAATGTTTATCATTGGATGATTGGATAAAAAAGACTGGGCATTCAGGAACTAGTATAAAGGACACATGGACAAAACCAAGGGGGCGTGGAAGCAAGGGTGGGAGGTGGAGATGGCTGTGGTGGGGGGGAGTGGTGGGGGGACAATGCAGACAACTGTAATTGAACGACAATAAAATAATTTTTAAAAAGGATGGGCACACTCACACACCATGGACTACTATTCAGCCCCCCCAAAAGATGAAATATTGCCATTTACAGCATAGGTGGACTTGAGGGCATTATGCTAAGTAAAGTAAGTCAGATAGAAAAGGACAAAAATTGTATGCTTTCACTCAAATGTGGAATATAAAGAAAAAAGAGAAACAACAAACAAAATAAAAGCAAACTCTTAGATAAGAACAACAGACCAGTGATTATCAGAGGGGAGGGAAGGTGAGGGAGGCAAAATGAGTAAAAATGGTTAAATGTATAGTGACAGATAAAAATTATACTTTTGATGGTGAACATGCTATTTATAAAGTATACAGGTATTAAATACAATGTTGTATGCCTGAAATTTATATAATGTTATAAACCAATGTAACCTCAATTTTTTAAAACAACTTACTCAATTTATTATGAGAGCAAAATGCATATACAGACAGATAACTGGAGGAAAAGAAAAAAGTTTAAATTTCTAAATCTATCTGCTTTACATAAATTATTGTGAAAGAAGCTCAAATTTTCAGGGTTATTTTAAAGATAAAAACACTATTTGTTTCTTGCAAATACAAAGAACATGTTTGCATTAGTAACAATCACATTTTTAGAGGTGAGAAATACATAAGAAAGCAAAACAAAGATCGTTTTCAGAAACAGAAATTAGAACCACATATCATTAGTTTCAATTCTGAAATATCAGAGAAACTTTTACATAGAAAAAATTAAATTAACCCTCTGCACTCTACAACTTTTAGTTTTCAGTTACAGCTGGCATTCAACATTATTTTCTACTACTTTCAGGTGTATAGCACGGTGGTTCGACATTTGTATACTTTAAGAACGATCCTCACAGTAGTACCCATCAGGCACCACACGTAGTTATTACAATATTATTGACTATATTTCCTATGCTGTACTTTACACGCCCACATTTCATAACTACCAATTTAAACTTATTAACCTATTTTACCCAGTCCCTTAACCCCCTTACCATTCGGCAACCATTAGTTTATTCTCCTTATCTTTAAGTCTATTTCTGTTTACAACTTTTTTTTTTTACAGACTAACTAAACATTAGAAAGATAGAATCTCTTCAGTTAAATCATTCTGTGTGGATTCATCTGGATCATTATCAATGTGCTAATGTAGATTTTTTTTCCTCAAAGTATATCAAATTCATAATGTAAGTAACAGCAAACTAATAATTTTAAATGGTTATATTCCACAATTTTAACAATGATTAATGGATAGGAAAACTGAAAAAATTTTGTTGTCACAGAATTTCACTACCATAGCACAAAAAAAATTAGATTGTGGAACTGAAGACTACCTGGCTATCACAGCTATTAAAATCCCTCGCTAGTAAAATGTCACACTTTGGATCAGTGCTACCCAGGAACTTTCTGTGATGATGGAAATGTTCAATAATCTGCACTGTCCAGCATGGCAGACACTAGCCACACATGGCAATGAGAATTTGAAACCCGGTTAGTGAGAATAAACTGAGTTTTTAATTTTATTTAGTTAAAAAATGTAATTAATAACTGTTAGTGACTATTACACTGTATAGTACAACTTTGGATAAATGGCAGCAGATTCCTCATGAAAAAAATTTAGTCTGTGTTCCAATTATCCCATGCTCACTCAGTGAGGGGTCGAAAGAGAATCCTTAACCTATGCCCTCAGTTGGATATCATACAATGAAAATTCAATTTTTCTTTGCCAAACCTAAACATTATGCTAACTGAAGTAAGCCAGGTGGTGAAAGACAAATACCATATGATCTCACCTTTAAGTGAAACCTAATCAATAAAACAAACAAGCAAGCAAAACAGAACCAGAGCCATGGAAATAAAGAACAAACTGACAGTAACCAGAGGGGAGGGGAGAGGGAATAAGAGGGGAAAGAAGGGGAAGGGTGGTCAAGGAACATGTATCAAGGGCCCGTGGACAAAGCGAAAGGGGGGAAGGACTGAGGGTGGGAGGTGGCGCGAGGGGCGGAGAAGTGATGGCGGGAAAATGGAGACAACTGTACATGAACAACAACAAAAATCATATTCCATCTAACTTCCATTTCAGTACATTGTAACTGTTCTATTTTATCATTAGCTATCGCTGTTCATCTCCTATTGTGCCTAATTTATAAATTAAACTTCATCACGAGTATGTATGTACAGGACAAAACATAGGATTTTGTACTATCTATGGTTTCAGGGGGTCTTAGACTAACTGTATTTCTGTTTTTAATTGCTTGAGGAACCTCCGAACCTAAACATCTTAAAGAGCTGATTATTACTACCAATGCACTTATTTATTCTGATAAAACACTGATTTTCTGAAATTGTTTCCTTGTGTAATGCCAAACGGGTATGGTTTTGAAAAATGGACTTCTTTGGCTTCATGCAGTTAAAACCATGGTTCTTTAATTATGATGCATTCATGCAGTCTTATATAGAGAGTCCTATCTTATAACCAAAACCACTGTAAAGAGCACAATCTCTACTGCTCACAGATAATGCATCAAATGGATAAATGCCTAATCCAGTTGTGCTCTGTATACAATCTAGGATTCCCAATAAGCAATAACTCTATTAATGAATAATTAGAAAAACTGTTTTTACAGTAATTATGGGTATAATGTTTACTTCTTGAAAGACTGTCCTAATTGCAAAAATAAATGAGCTGACCTTTTAGTAAAGAGAAAGTCTTCAAAGGTGCTGGCTAGTTCTGGCCACATACTGTCAAATTTTCCTGAAGAAGCATGTTGCCGAGCAACAGGTAGCCCAATAGAAAGAACTTTGAGGAGAGAAGATACTGCTAGTTTCCATGTGCTTTCAGAAGGGCAGGAATACTTCAAACTGAGAGGTACCCTAAGGGTCTGTGAAAATAAAGACAGTTTAACATAAGTACTCATTAAAACATGTACATACAACTTTATTTTTTTAAATGATAGCAGACAGAAGAAATAATAGCCTAGGCATTTTCATTTAAAGAAGGATGTTATTTTCTAGAAAGACCAATTCTCAGTCATGGTCCTCAAATCCTACTGTCTCCATTTTATAACCAATGATCCTAAAAAAGTAACAACTTTGTTGAACCTCAGTTTCTCATCATTAAAAATACAGATGTTATCTGAAAAGTTAACAGTAGTAGAAAACTTAAAACTTTGCAGCTTTCCTCAGCTTAATGTTGTGGAACTAGAACACTCTGCCACAGCTCTCCTAGCAGAAAATAACCGACAGTCAGGCTCTCCCATTCAGGAAAGATCAATACTGCTTCTGTTTTCCCACTAGTGGTCGGGGGGATAAACACAGCCTACAGTGTCAATAACTTGAAGTCATGTTTTAGCTCTAAAATTCTATGGATTTGATATTATACTTTAACATTTTAATGTACTTTTTTATTTTCTAAATATTTTAGTAAAATTGGTCATGCAAGAAGATGGTTTATTTTATGTTTAACCCTTGAAAATACAGGAGAGCATCTGCGCTACGTATAGTGACTAAGATGTTGAGGCTTGCTTTTTAACTGATCAGCTTTGAGACAGGTTACTGTTAACCACGGAAGAACTAATTTGGTGGTTCAGAATGAACTTCTCTGGTCATAGGTCTATCACGCAACTAGAAGACTAGACTGACCTCACTATCGGAGTGAGTTATCCCGGAGCAGCACCAATTAATAGCGTCAGCATACTGTCAGCTAAATTGCATTAGTATGAAAATTCTGCTCTTATAAAACAATTCTAGTCAGAGAAAGATAAAGAGCAAAGAGATAAATTTTCAAACGTCAGTGTTATGGCATGAATATAAAACCCTATTTCATCATCCTCCACACCAAATATTACTGAGTGCACAGGTGAACCACTGTATATTAGCATGAAATGGGCCACCTCTACTAACAGATAACTAGCTTGCCCAGGATATATTTATCTCTTTCCCCGCCCTATGCACTTTAGGGGAAGCAAACACCACTTCCAGTTGGGAATTAGGGTAAGGAGATGATTAGGTTATTAAACTAATCTACTCCATTTCTCTGGGACAACACCAGTTCAAGAATAGAAATGGGACTAACACTGGCCCACTTAAGGTTAATTTAAGAAACTCACAAATAATAATGTAATAGAAGCACACACACACATCCCTCCTACTGGACACATAATCCCATTTTTAGCCTACCACTGTGAGGAAGAACACAGTTAGGATACAGTTAACCCTTAGTAAGCAGAATAGAGAAAAAAAATTTGGCTTTTGGTGATACTGCTGGATCCCTGAATCAACAGATTCTAAAGCACCCTTGCCCCCATCTCTGAATTTTCCTACTAGGCATGCCAATAAATCTTTATAGTTGAAGGTAGTTAGAGCCTACGTATGTCATTTGCAAACAAGAGAATACTACATTATACAAGGGACATTCTGAATTAACATTTTATAACTCAAGGTTAGGTAAAAGAAAAGTATGGTTTACTACTACAATTAGTATTTTACTGAAATCAAAGGGACATTAAACACTGCAGATCTACTCAATGTATACATTAAAAAAAAATAAAGCAACTAATACTAGGATTGGAAAATAGTGCATACTCAGTAAATGGACGTGGGACTGGGAAACTCAGTGCCTGCTGCCATAAAGCTCACACTTTTTGAGAAAGACAGAGCCTTGCGCAATTAACCACAATACAATGTAGTAAGTGGCATCAACAAAGTGAGTACAGAAAGGAATTATTTATGCCAAGCTGATTCGTGTCACTCTAAAAAGTTCAATACTTCAATGGTTAAGGAATAAAATCTGATTCCTTATGATGGGTTATAAAACCCAAAAGTACTTTTCAGACTTATTCCAGGCCTTGTCATCTCCTGAAACTGAATTTCTCAACATTTCTTTAAAATATATCATGATCTTTCACACCATTTAGTTTACCCATAAAACCTACCTTTCCTCTCCCTTTTTATCTACCAAACTCTACTACTCCTTCTGCAAGAGTCCCTTCCATTAATCCTTGCCAAAATCCCCTAGCCAGTTTAGTTACTTCTTTCTCTATGGGGGAACTAACTCTCTATTCCACAATGACTATCCGGCAAATATCATTAAATGTTATATGTCAACTGATTCTCTTTTTTGCTAAGACATATAAGTAGTGTTGGTACTATGCATCCTTTACAGACGAGAAGCACCCTTGGGCTAGTTCGTTTGTCCAAAGTCACAGAGCAACAAGCGCAGTAATCTAAACCAGGTCTATCTGAATGCAGAGCTGCCCCCACTTAGCACTTAACACATGGCATTGTTACTTCTTACCTTTCTATATTCCTTACATTAAATTATTAAATGTAAGAACTATCCTATTCATTTTTAATCTTTATTATTTAATTAGTACCTGGCAACAAAGGTGCTTAAAAAATATTCTCAACAAATGAGAGGGACAGTTGTGATGGGGTAAGTGGTGAGGGACAAAAATGAAGTAGTACAACGAAAATAAAGGCAAGAGTTTTTTGAGAGATAAGGGCAGTACCATGTTACAGGGATGATAAAGAATTAGAAAAGGACTTAGGATTTGAAAATTTGACGTTCCATAACTTTGAGTTAAGTATTTCTGTAGCACAGTATGGAAGTAAGCCAGCATGCAACCGGTTCGAAGTGACTGGTGGCTAGGTGAAGGCCACAAGCTGTTGAATGGAATTTAGAAGTAAAGAAAAGCTGAAGGAGGATGGCAATTTGAGTAGGAAGTAAATTGAAAGTTCTTATTAGGCATCATCATCTTTTCAGGATAAAGTATAAGCGGCCAAAAGGAAAATGAAAGAAAGAATTACCAACAAAAAAAAGATGGGAAAGGACTGAACACAAAGAGAGGGATGAAGCTCGGAACAGAAAAAGGCCTTCTTTGAGGGAGGGCTGTTTATATTGGCCTGTATTTCTTCGGTAAATAGAAGACACATCCTTGTGCTAGGGAAAGAGCAAGGTTTAAGTCTGTCCTTCAAAACAGAGGAAAAAACAAAAAATAAACTTTTGGAGGAATGTAACACATTCAACAGGAGATGAATTTTAAAATAATTGCCAATACTGGAAACTAACAATATTGTATGTCTAATGTAATTGAAAAATAAAATTAAAATAATTGTTAAAAGCATGCATGATCAGTTGAATCAATGGGCTGCACTCTGAATGTCTCACGGAATGCTCATCAACTTCAAAGTACGAGAAGTACTATCCCAAGAAACAGGATCATCAATTCATTGTCTTACGTGGCAAAATTTAAGAATTGTAAAAAATCTAATGCATACTGACTTTAAAATATTTTTCATTAAAAAAAACCTTCTCGTACTTTATAAAAACAGGTCCCTAAATACTACTCATGAACATTGGAGAAAAGCCACTATAAATAATAACGTAAATTATATTTTTAATTTATCTAAACATATGATAAAATATTATCTAAAGAGTAATTTCAACAATACTGTCATCATCAAGTAAAAGCATAAAAATTTTTTAAAAAAGAAATACCTTAATAATATTCTGGAGTACTTTCTCATTCACCACTGCTTTGTGACAGGCTGTTTTTTGGTATAAATCCACAACTACTTCTAAAGATCTTTCAGCAAACGGTACATAATTCAAGGCTACCCATTCCGCCTACAAAGTAATATTTTCACAAAGAGTTAAAAATAATTAAGATTAAATGAAATTGTATTGTTTTCAAAGAAAAAGCTTCTTTGTCTTAAAGTTCAGGCCTTGGTATCGGGTCAGACTATATTACATGCAAAGTTTTCAAAGAGATATGTACTTCATGAAATAATAATTTTCAGCCAGGCAAAACTTAAAACTATCAGAAAAAGCACATAGAGCATTCTATCAAGAACTGGAAAAAATATACGCTGCTGCTATAGGTTAGGACAATTTTAGGAAATTTAACTCACCGGTGCAAATAGTTGGATCTATTGTGATTCCATTGTGTTGCAAGACAAATAGAATGAAAAACGTTAATACACATTAAAACTACTTTTCGGACCATGTAAAATTATAATTTTTATGTTGTTTGAGCAAAGTCAGCATGTGCATGCATTCAGAAATTTACTTTTCTTGTAAGCCAAAACAAAGTTAAAATTTGCCAATTATGGCTATAAGAATCTTTTATATAAAATCCAACTAAATTTCACACCAGTAGTAGACTTCTTATTTAACACACACAGATATCTTCACTCTGCATTTCAGGAATCTACTTTATGTAAGGTTAGGGTTAGGGACTGAGAAGCCATTTTGTAGTGGGATGGGCAGTCAAGAATGGAACTTCAAAGAAGGTGCACTACAGAGTAACACAGAGGCCAAACTTCCTGGAGAACCACTTGGGAAATGGAAATCATAAACAAGAAAAAAAGAAACACAGAAAAGATTTTCCAAATAGTATTTCTTTTCAGCTAAAACTGTTACCATAGGAAAGTTTATTTGTGAATGAAAAGTTTCTTAGATAATCAGAGCCCACTGTAAGTGGAACTGACTTGTATTTATGAGCCATGAAACATTACAGAGTAAATATAATTTAGAATAAATTACCTGATTATATTTTGCATTTGCAATGTGCTTTGTTTCCAGCTGTCCATATTGTGGAGGTTTACAGGAAAATTCTACAAAGGCCAGTAACTGGTCAAATATAGCTGGATACATTATCTGCATATTCTCTGGTCCTACACAGATGGCCTATAAAAACAAAATATGAACAACAGAATGCATACTCTTAACTCCATTAAGTTCTTTCCAGTTGTATGCACTTATTTAACCAAATAGTCTTAAATACGGTCCTATTTCATGTATCATATAATCTTTTATAAATCCAGAAAGACATTTAAGCTATTTTAAACTATTATTTAATAAGGTATGTGCTAAATGTATTAATCAACTAAAAATAATTTTTTTAACAAAAAATGATATTTTACTTAACAGATTGGAAAATGGGCAAGTAAGTAAAGAGAGGTCCCAGGCAGTCCTGAGGTTCTACAATCTGATCATTTGTTCAGTAATACAGCCACTGGACTATTAAGAATGCTTCACAGACCAAGATGATACTCAGTTCTATTTGAGTGATGAGATTCGTTCACTGAAATGACAGGGGCTTCTGCACTGCACCTGGTCCACTGACTTTAACAAACAATCATGTGCATTACATTTGGGAAGATAAATCATGTGGGAAAATTGTTTCTGAAAGAAATCTATGTATCATTTTTAATAGAATACTATATATGTAATAATATGTAATGTACCTGAATATATTGATTTTTAAATTTTAAAATATTTTAACAGAATTAAACGTATTGCTACAGATAATTTGATAAAACAGAATAAAGTACACATCTTGACATTGCAGATTTTAATTATCAATTCAAAAATGTCAAAAGTACTTAAAATAAATCTTATGTTTTTTATTTTTTCTAGCCACACATGGTGTTTTCTCCTCTAACCCTTCTATACTTCCCTGTTTCAGTGTCTATTTTCCTCTGTGGGAAAAATATTTAATGATATTATTTACAGAATGTCTAAAATGTATCTGTGCTCCACAACACAAAAACCACGGTCACTACGCCTCAAAATACTAAGTCAAAAATCAAACCATTCAAATTTTTAAGGAATTTCTTTAAAAAGATATTTACGACATTATGTAAATATCTTTTTTATGTAATCTATGGCTTTTTAACCTGTCAGATAACAGATTAGTTTTATTTTCTCTCAGAGAAAATGTAGCAACTTAGCTGTA
Organism: Micronycteris hirsuta; assembly: GCA_004026765.1. Taxonomy (NCBI): domain Eukaryota; kingdom Metazoa; phylum Chordata; class Mammalia; order Chiroptera; family Phyllostomidae; genus Micronycteris; species Micronycteris hirsuta. The sequence continues at coordinate 93,377 of PVJI01001579.1, read as the reverse complement.
ACTTAAGTTGAGGTAAAACTGTCCTGAGATAGAAAATGGTAAGCATAGTGCTGCCCATACCTTAGTTAGATCATCTTATAATTACAACGTAAAAAAAATGACACCATCTCTCAATATTTAGCTATTTTTGCCAGGAACAGTGAATGGTGAACCTGAATGATAAAAAAAAATCTCTGTACTGACTGCTTCTAATAGTTGCTTTTTTTTTTAAAATTTTTTATCCTCGCCCAAGGACATTTTTTCATTGCTTTTTTTAAAGAGAGTGGAAGGGAGAGAGAGAAACACTGATGCAAGAGAGAAGCATCGGCTGGTTGCCCTGTATGTGCCAGGATCAGGGACTGAATCCGCAACCTAGGTGTGTGCCCTGACCAGAATCGAACCCACAACCTTTCAGTTATGGGGCAATTCTCCAACCAATTGAGCCATACGGGCCAGGGCTCACCTTCTTTAGTCTGTAAACAAGCAGTAATTACTATGTAAAGAGACAATTATCCTAACTGAATCACTTTGTTTTCAATGATTGAAAAAAAATAACCAAAATGCCTTTGTGGATAACCTTAGGAAAAACTAAGTATTACAATTTCTCTGGAATTACCTTAGCATCAAATAATGACTTTGACTATACATTGTGATTTTCTGTGTTTTCTTTATAAAAAGAAAACATATAAATAGTGTTATAGATTATAAAGCTATTCTAGGATCTTAAAGTACACAATATGGAGTTGATTTTTTTTTTTAACAACAAATTCCGGCTAAGAAAAATTTATTATTGGCTTTTCTCCTTCAGTATTCTGAAGTCTGTATACCACAAAACCTACCATATAAACCTAATAACAGATTTTAGTCCAAAAGCTGAGGATAAATAAGCAATCTAAACAGTATTTCCTATTAGTCTTTGAAAACTGTGTATGTGAAAACAAGAAAAAAAACTGGACATCTAACTTCTGGTAAGGTTCAAGGTCTCTCTCATCGAGTCAAGTACACTATTTCATTCAGTCCCTATCATGTACTAAGACCTTTGCTAAAGCACTTGATGATAAAGATAGTAACAACTAAAGTAACATTTTCTGAATGTTTAACTGTGCCAGGCACTAAATATCTTACAAATATTATCTCATTTAATAGGGGAAAAAGTTGATTTATTATTTTCATTTTATAGATGAGGAATCAGAAATATAGAGAGATTCAGAAACTTGTCGCTGTAAGTAGAAGACTCGGCTTCATTGAATAACTCCAACGACACCACTTCACACACAGCGTGACAGTGTCTCCTAGAGTGCCACTCTGCAAATGTGATGATGGAGGCAGACAGGGTATCTAGCCATCTGTAGGAAATTTAGCAATAAATAAGACAGATGCAGTCTCCTGCTCTCACATAATAAAAGCAGATAATCAAATTATCAGGTCCCCCATGTATGTCAAAATATCTTGGCAAAAAAAAAAATTAGCATACATAACTAAGTCAATTTGGTTGGGAACTAGTGATTTGAGAACTAAGAGAAGACTGTGACCTTGAATATAAGGGTAAACATGAAATCAAAAGTGAGTTTTTTCCTTTAGGAAGGAAAATAGCATTTCATCAATAAAATGCTTTGCTGAATAGCTTATTAGTTTAAAGTCCCAAAGCAAAAACACTTTCCAATACCCTTGGAGAAAAAATATAAAAGCACTCTTATAGATAATAAAATGTGTTAACTTTTCTGTTAGGAAATTAAAGACTCCATGTTGTATTACTTTCAAGTATTGTGCAATATCATTTAGATAACCTCATAAGCAATAAATGATGCATACAGTGAAAATTAATAATGCAAAATATTAATTGATATAAATGGAAAACAATAAAGCTTTTTAAGTTTCAGGTTGAAAGTAAATGCTGTTTTGAAAGCCATTAAAAGCTCAAGACAAATTCCTAGTAATTGGGATGAAAGATTCCACTTATTGTCTTATTGCTAAAGCAGCTGGTTTTTTAAAAAATTGTATGCTTTTCCCTTGAAAATGATTTTTGGCATTTGTTGTTTCTTCTTTATCATACTCTACTTATATATAAAAGTTTGAATCTAACATCTTAATGAGAGTTGTAAATTATAGGCATCCCACAAGGCCCATGGCTTTGCTTTTCTCTCCTGATGGAATAACTTTTCCATTCCCTCTAGGGCACTCTATAAGCAATTTATGAGCATGATCAATCAGGGAGAAAAAAGTAATTATTGAGAAGCTACTTTTTCCCCCCACTGCAATTAAAAACAGCTATTTTGATTTCGATTGTGAAAAACTGATATCCCTACAACACACATTTTTAATGCCACATTCTCTTAAATTTTAAGTTTGTACACAATTTATTTTTCTGTATAATAGGGTTAAAGAGATTAAAGAATTATTGCTCAGCTAAACTTACTCCAGAGGCAATTAAGAGGTATTATCCTGCAGCAGAAATCACCATTCTTACTGTGAAAGTTTCCATCATTCCAGCTGGATACATACAGTTCATAGAAAATCTGATCTACATGATACAAATGGTTACTGATCACATCTGTGTATCAGGTTCCAGTTCCATTCCGTTAGAATGTCATAGCTACTTTGTTGGAATTGCTGGCTCTTCAGCTGGCTTTTTATTTTCCTTTAGTATGTTGGTTGTTGTGAATTACCTTAACAATTATCTTAAAGTTTAAAGAATTCTTTGATTTTGATCTGGTGTTGCTTGCTAATTGGGATTTACTCAATGATTTTTAGGTCTGTTCTAATAATTCTTTTTTTAAAAATATTTTTTATTTATGTTTAGAGAGAGGACAAAGGAGGGAGAAAGGGAGAGAAACATCAATTTGTGGTTACCTCTTGTGTTCCCCTGCCGGGGAAGCTGGCCCACAACCCAGGCATGTGCCCTGACTAGGGATCAAACCAGCGACCCTTTGGTTCACAGGCTGGTGCTCAAGCCACTGAGCCACACCAGCCTGGGCTGTTTTAATAATGCTTTATAGTAACAAAACACACATAGGTAAAAATATAGCTTTATAAAATTTCTCTGAAAAATTTTCTAAGTTTATCCTTACTTTAAAAAAAATAAGCTTCCAACAATTCCAGAGCTAAATTTAAGTGCAGATTTTAAAAAAACCAGCAAAGTATAATCCCATTGCTTATTAATTTTCTAATTATATAAATACTTTACTGATGTTGTTATTCCAAAAAGTATTATCCTCTTATGAAGATATGCATGAACAAATAAAAAATGTTGATGAATAAAAGCAGGATACAGGCAGTTTCTTACCTGAATTACCTTTTAAAAATACATCAGAAAACCACATGTTTTTAAAATAGCTAGATCTTTACAATACTGAATCTATCCCAAAGTATACATATACAACAATCTTGATGATCCAGAATTCATCTCCTCAAAATATATAGCAAAGTAAAAAATTCCAGAAAACCAAATGCATTATTGCTCAGAGAGCCACTAGAATTCAATTACCTTTTGGAGAACATCTAAAGCTGTAAGTACAGCTTCCTGTAAACTTGTCAAAACTGCTTCAGTATAAGATGGAAGAATGAAAGGGGATGCATCTGAACTTATTGGGACTGAAACAGCACTGTGCAATATTACCCCCAATTTTTGCAAGTCATCCATGTTGAAACCAGTTTTTATGTGTTGGTAGAGAGCTGGAAATATTTGAATTAAAGCTGTAAGGAAAGGCTGGCTGGGAATGAAAGTCAGTTTATCAAAAGTAATAGGAGGCTTAGTGCTTTCAGATCCAATTCTATACCAGGTATTCCACGCAGCCCACCAGAGATTCAAATCTTCAAGCTCATCAGTAACTATGGGTGGCTCAGAGCTACCGTATTTTCCAAGTCTTTCTCCAATGGAATCTGTTCTTACAAATGGCCTGTTCAGGCCAGGGCCTGATATGGACCCTATAAGGACAGGCACAGGAACATTAACTGCAGGTGGTGTCTCAGGCTTATCTGAGTCCCTGACAGGGGACACAATCTGTAAAATTTCCTGAAAGCTTTTCAGCGCAGCCAGAGATACTTCATTGTTTTTGCTGAGTGCTGCTGATTGTATATGGTCAAGAAGAACATCCCATGCTCGTGAAAAGTCTCCTATATTAGGAAGAAAAAATATATATATATCACAAAAGTGATCAAATTTTCTCTATTAGACATTTTAAATTCTATTTGCTTTATTTTTGTGCTTAAACTCCTATGGAAATGGAAAAAAACTGCTTAAGTACTAGGGTATTAACAATGTGAATTAGAATCATTACAACCTGAAAATCCAGAAAACTTTTTTTCAGATACACAAAGAAAGGGCACCACGAAGAGATTACATAATGGGTATTATCAAACAATGTTTTGGTCTTAAAAACAAAACTATAAAAGTGAGTATACATGTTTTTACTATCTTCTAGTAGTTCTGCCAAAGGAGAATAGAAAAAAAGAGGGTAAAAACAAAAGCTTTTCTGTAACATCTTCAGTCTATCTATCTGCCTTTATTAATGATTAAGTAAAAGTTATTCTTAAACAAATTGGAAAGTTGCAAGTTATAACAGCACAATACATGTTTTTATAGGTTTAAATGCTCTGCCGATCCATTCGCAGCAGGGCATGGGCTGAATGGTAGCTGCTGGTTTCCACTGATGAATTCAATCTCTTGCTCTACTTCTGTAACTAACTGAACACATTTATAATAAATCTCTCTATGGCCAGGTATAATTGGTTCCTGTGAAACCCAACAAAAATGGCCGTATTCCTAATCAATCTAGACCAATGGTTTTGTTAATAGCCATTTTTATTTTAAGAACTGCTTTAATGCCTACATACTTGCATTTAAAAAGTGCCAAAATCACAGGAATTGATATTTTCCAAAGCAGGATAACGTAAGTAGGTTATGAAATATAAACACAATCAAGCTTCAAAGTCTTTCACTTTGCAAAGGCAACAAATGACTTATTTATGTATTTATAATTATTACTTTTAAAATTGTTCAATTACAGTTGACATTCAATGTTATTTTACAAAGTTTCAGATGTACAGCACAGTGGTTAGACACATATAATTTATAAAGTGATCTCCCCAATAAATCTAGCATCTACCTGGCACCATACTTAATTTTTTTTTTTAAACAGATGAACCCATATACCCAACAGTTAATAGGAAAAGCTAGAAGAAGGTCTGGTATGAAACAGTAAGCACTACTCTGCCTATATAAGACAAATCATAACATCTTCCCAGATATGCGCCTCTTCTTCTCTATATTCATTTCTTTTATTAAAAATTAAGGTATACATTTCTAGTCTTCAAGTTATAAAAATTATCAAAGCAATACAAAATACTTAATATCTTCATTTCTAAAAATCTAAATCTATATCTATTAGTTCTTAGCTTTTAAAGTAAAGTAACTATTATGGAGGTATTAAAATGAAACTTATTTTGTCAAAATTCAGCAAGTGTACAGTTAAAATTGGTACATTTCATTGTATATACATTTTACATATGATTTAAAGATATATATGTATGTGTATATGTATATGTGTACACACACACACACACACACACACACACACACACACACACAGAGTCTGGCACAAATAACGCCCCCCCCCTTTTATTACAAAATCATAAGCTTGTAATTCTGTACCACAGCAATATCACACTCAAGCACACCATATGACATCTTAAGTGAAATGTTCAAATTCAAACTATAAAACATTACACCAATATTATTGCCCTACCAAGCGCAAACAGGCATTACTTCTGCCAGACTATATATATCCTTAAAGTGCAAGAGAAATCAAGCACTATAAGATATTTTTGAAAAAAAAGGAAAAAAAATATATGTGAAGAACAACACACAAAAAAGCCTAGGTAAAGAGTAAACATGCTTTTGCTTTAACATAAACAAAAAAAAAGAAGCCAAACATAAACTAATAAACTAAAAAATAAAAGTATGTATAACATGCTCACAATTATGTACAAAAGTGTTTCTGTTCACATCTTTTCTATTCCCCCTGTCACTACCAGAATTGACAGTACTATAATCTACATCAGGGTTTCTCAACCTCAGTACTACGGACACTTTGGGTTGGATAATTCTTTGTTGTGGGGCTTTCCTATGCATTATAAGATGTGTAACAGCATCCCATGCCTCTAGTCCTCTAGTCCCCAGATACCAGCAGCACCAGTCCCTCCCCAGTTGTGACAATGGGAAAAAAAAAAACCCACATCTGTAGACATTGCCAAAAGTCTTGAGGGGAAGATGAGGAGGCGAAAACTGGCCCTGGTTGCAAACCACTGATTTACACCAGCAGCTTCCTAACCATTGTAATTAGGGACCAGCCATCCTTGCTTGCTGCCATTTCATACCGCCTAAGTGATCTTTTAGAACTGCCTGTCGGATCATGTCATATCAGAAATAAAACCTTCTAGTGGTTCTTCACTGCTCTTTGGATGAAGTCCCAACTTATGAACATGATCTCCAAAGTTTTGCATGGTTGGCCTCTCTCTAACTTTGCAATCTGGAATCACACTTTCTCTTGTTCTCTTCGTTCCAGACCTTCAAACATACTAGGGTCCTCAATATCTCCTTCTCAATTTTCTCCTCTTTTACATGTTCCTTCTGCCTATAAGGCTCTTCACCTTTCATTTTACCTTAGCCTGATGAGCTACTACATACCTTTCAGATCTCAGGTAGAATACTGCTTTCATAGGGAAGCCTATCTGAACCTCACTGACCTGGTTAAATATAAGCTCACCATGTATCATTCCTTTGTAGCATTTATAATTGTAGCAATTTTGCATCTTTAATGTAGTTATACTTCTTCCTTCATGCCCTTGACAGCAAGGATGGTGTGTATTTTGCTCATCATTGTATCCCCCTAGAGGGTAGCCCATAGTAGGTACCCAATACATATTTTCTCAAATGAAAATGTGCATACTTATGCACACACCACACATAAACACAAAGACTGGCAGTTAAGATTATCCTTGGGAAGTAGCATTGTACATGAATTTCAAAAAAACCTTCTGTATTTTTCAAATTTTACTTAACATCAATTACTTGTACCACCAGGAAAAAAAATACATACATACCTAAAGGTTGCAGTAAATATCTTCTAGTGTTGAAGATTCTTGCTACTCCGGCCAATGTTAAAACCCACGTCTCAGCCCACTGCTTCTCTGCTGTGTCCCTTGAATGATGAATGAGAATATTACCACCTCCAGATTCAATCTTTTCTTTGTCTGCAGTGGTAGAAGATTCTCGGACTCGGTCCAACAGATGAAAGAGAACCTAAATATTTATAAAAATATGTATAGAAAATAACTGATAACATAGCATAAGAAATTAGGAATTGTTACAAAAATTATACCTGACAATCTGATCAATCCCCATATATCAGAAGAAATTGAACAACTGAAGTATTCTTATATTCTTAAGTTTATCCTTAAGGTCACGGAAAAGGAAAAATTAAATTGGATAGAACACTGTCTAAGGCTGTTGAAGTGTCAGTGGAGCATCTATGGGGTAATGTATAAAAAAGGAACAAAACTAATGAGAGAGGTCTAGGCAAAAAATACAATTATGGGAGACATCTAGTGTGAAGTTATAACTCACACTTCAGGATTAGATGAAGATATTTGGAAAAATGAAACAGGAAGTAGTTACAACGTGGAGAGTGTTTACATTTAAAGGGTAGATTCAGAGCAAGGAATAGGAACAAAACAAAAAGTGAATAGAGAAGCAGAAGCGTGTGATGAAACAAGCCAAAGAAAGAAATTTCAAGGAGAAACTAATCAACAGTGCTACAAAAAAATGAGTAGGCTAAGAACTTGGCAATTAGAAGACCACCTGTAACCTATGAACAATCTGTGTGGTTCTCAAAATAACAGTCTCAGAATCAACAGCATTAGCATCATCCAGGAAATTCATAGATATGCAAATTATCAGGCCGCACACTAAGAGGAAAAAAGTCAGAAACGCTAGAGGATAGCAGGTGGTGGCTCAGCAATCTGTGATTTAACAAGTCCTCTAGGTGATGCTGCTACTGGCTCAGTAAGGTTTAAGAGACTCCTAAGTAGAATAACATGGAAATCAAATTATAAGGGATAAAGGAGTGCAGGGGAGGTGAGGAAGAAGCAAATCACTGAGAATTAGGCAGCAAGATTAACAATTAAGTTGTCTGAAAGGAAAACAGGAATCAGAGAAAAGATCAGTTTGCTTTAAACAGTAACAGAAACTTAAGCATGTTTGTGATCTGAGGAGCCAGGGAATAAAGTTGAGACAAAAGACACAGGAGGGAGCAGGACTTTCATTTACTTTTATTAGGGAAGATACATTTATTAATTTTAAGAAGACATTTAATAAAATTCATAGAAAAATCATTCATAAAAAATTCTATGAATTTTATTAAAATGGAACAAATGGAACAAAAAAAGGAGAGCCTTTTAGCAGAGGAAATGCTCACTAATTGGCTGTAGACTCTGTAATGAAGTTTTAAAAAGAGGATAAAAGAACAAAAAAATTGTATACTTAATGAACAAACATATAGAATTTATCAATTGAAGGCTACTTTTGTTTGGTGATCCTAGTAAATTTCACTGTTGTTGTTATTCTTTTATTCATAAAATTCTTATTTGATTATATTATACTATTTGAATTATGTGTAGTGGTTTAGCAACTCCTATTTTTACTGCTTGGGAAAACAGGGAAAAAAGGGGAGGGAAAAGGCAGAAATCAGAGACAGAGGTAAGCAATAAAGACAGAAAAGAGAGACGAGGTTTTAAATATTTAGTGTTCTATGCAAGGTGCAATTTAAAATATGACAAAGTTAACGTTTTCGGTTTTGTAAAGTGCACAAATGCAGGGAAATTCATCTTTAAAAATAATAGGAACAGGTTTAATTGAAAAAGTATATGTGTATCCCAATTAAAAGCTAATAACTCAAGCTATTTTACAATACCTTCCAAATAACAGTGTGCCACGTCGAATGCTGTAACAAGGTTCCATGTGCACCAATCGTTGAAAACAGAGTTTGCCCTGCACTCTTCCTGACGGCGGGACGGGGGTCCACACACAGTTCGCCCAATTTTGCATACAGACACAACCACAGGCAATCAAACGGTGGTGCAGGGTGGAATGGCCGATTTAAAACTATTCCTTTCTCTTCTGCCTGCTTTTGCTGTGCTGCCTCTTCTTTATTTAATTCTTTTTCAATAGTTTCCCCTCTTTGGAAAAAATAATCTGAAATATTCCACTAAAAAGCAAAATAGAAAAATATTGCTTTATTCAAGATTTTATTTTAAATTGTATGTGGGTAATTTATCTCGCTCACAAGTGGCACGGGCCAATTTTGCTAATTTTTTGCGCAAATGGCAATGTTCAGTAAAATTACGATAACTTTAGTTTTACACAATGAAACTTTTTGTGATTTACTATAAAATGTATACTGAATTATTTTTCTTTAATACATGTCCCGTGCTCTACTACCAGTCAACGTAAAACATAGAAATATGTTTCCCGCATACAATGTGTTAAAGATAGAAACAAATATGCAACCTATGGTTGTTTTACCTTTCCAAAGAAAACATCTAAAAATTACTTCAGAAATCTAGTAGAAGGGATTTAATGAAAACATCTCTTCTTCTGTCAAGCGTCTGTATCTGATTTCAGAAGACTACGGGGGAAAAATCTTTTACTAACATTAATATTTTAAAAAATTTTATCATGAAAAATTTCAAGAACACAAAAAAGTAGGGAGAATATATCAATATGTTGATATACCCACCACCTATATATAAAAATTGTTAATATTTTGTCATATTTAATTTATGCCTATTTTATAATCTCTATGAGAAAGGGGCTTTAAAAAACATTACCCTGATACCATTATCACCCTAACAAAATTATTACCAATTCCTTAATATCACTAAATAATATTTTGTAATTTCATACAAGAGCAATTAGTATCTCCAGACATATCTTATGACTTCATTCTCAACCCGGTAAGGTATACAAATTAATGAGAATTATATCAATGGTAAAAATGTAAAGTCCAAAAACTACAAACATGAATATAAAATAGAGGAGGCAATATCTAGCAGAAATCAACAATGCATTAACCAACCACTCTTTGGGAGCAATTATCTACATATATAACATGCCTACGTTATTTCCCCATGTTATATTTTTAAGAGTAAAATGTTAAGTTACATACCTTGTGAGGGGATTTAAGTTTGACTTTCAAAACTTCTGAGTTACGATATACATGAAAAGTTTCTAAATAACTGCTTTTTAAATAAATTTATATTGACAACTCTACATGTTTACTTTGTGTAATATTTCACAATACCCTAAGATTTTATTACATTTAAATTCAAAATAAGTAAAATAAGGCTCAGAAGGTCAATAATTTAACAAGAAGCAGACAGAATTAAAATACACATACAAAGTCTGTCCAGAAAAAGTCCAGCCGTTGTTAATATAAGTATGGTTTGTGTGACATTGATGTAACCTGGCAGCCAAGGAGAGTGGACTGGAATGTACATGTGTGAAAAATGACAACTCCACTGTATTAGTCAGTGGAAGCAGTAGATGCCATGTGTATTGTGTGGCCACTGCATTCAAAATGACTGAGTAGAACAACGAATCTGCATCAAATTTTGCATTAAGCTTAATTTTGCATTAAGCTTTGCAATTTCTGTGTGGAAACTATTCGGGTGACTCAGGAGGCCACAGCTATGGGAAACTGGTGATTGACAGCTTCATCACAACAATGCGACTGCTCATGCATCACGCTAGTGCAGAGTTTTTTGGTAAAACATCAAATCACCCAGATGACTCAGCCCCCTACAGCCCAGATTTAGACCTCTGTGACTTCTGGCTTTTCCCAAAACTAAAATAACCTTTGAAAGGGAAGAGATTTCAGACCATCAATGATGACAGGGCAGCTGATGGCAACTGGGAGAACTGTGTGAGGTCCCAAGGTGCCTACTTTGAAGGTATCATTGTCCTATGTACAATGTTTCTTGTATCCTGTAACTTCTTCAATAAATGTCCCTAGTTTTCATATTACATGGCTGGATACCTTCTGGACAGACCTCACATATCTGTTTCTACAGTTTAGGCTCTTCATCATCACATGCCGTCTCCTCATAGCTAACAAAGCAATGTTGACAAACTATAGGACTCTGTAAGTGGTAAAGCCTTTTATGGAAGCTTTATTTACTGCATAAGTAGTATATGAAAATGTTGCTTTCAAAATAATATTGAAAATCCATCAACCTTTACACTAGAGTCAACTGGCTCTCTTGTATGTACTATTATTTGTTTATTAAATTCTCCCAAACCTCATAAAAGTGAAATTTCAGCTCAATATATCAAAATTATTCCAAATAGTCTGCTATTAATGAGTTATTTTTTTTTCTTTTCCTTCTTTTTTTTTTTAAGATCCCATTCATTCAGTTTCAGAGAGAGGCAAAAGGAGGGAGAAAGAGGAGGAGAGAAACATCAGTGTGTGAGAGATCGCATGCCCCTAAGTGGGGACCTGGACCACAACCCAGGCATGTGCTCTGACTGGGAATTGAACCAGTGACCTTTAGGTTTGCAGGCTGGCACTCAATCCACTGAGCCACACCAGCCAGGGCTAATGAATTATTTCTTACATGATGTCATTTAATCCTTTATACAAGATATGTTTGGTATTTCAGGGTCATTTAAATGACACCTATAGAGCCAAAAGCAAATTTACTTAGCATTCATTGTCAACTGCAAATAGTACTTTCTAGGTTATATATATTATAAGAAATGCAGTGGTACTTACCAATAAACCTATGGAAGTTAAACTAATATTAAGTTCTTGGTTATGAAGTCCAAAGCTACCTGCAACATCTACAACTATCTGTAGGCAAGTACAAGGCATGGTTGGTAGAAAATCTGTCACAACCAACTGAAGACACTGAAATGCAGTTCGTATCAAGGATTCTCTGAAAACACAAAAGAAATCTATACTCATGCATTTAAAAGAAATGTAAAGAAAAATACTACAGTATTTACTTTACAGTAATCTGTACCATGCAAAATTTTGTGTTAAATTTGAACAACAAAATCTTTTCTAATATAGATTACATACATAGTATAGTACTTCAACATTTACATAGATTTTATAAAAATATGCTTATTTAAAATAATTAATTACAAACTTCACAGGTATAAGAAATAAAAATAGTGGACTAGAAAAAGGAAAGGAAAATGTGTATTAATGCCATATTATTTCTATTCGTATTCTGCATCAACTAGCCCCCCAAAACATATGACATTGAATAAGAAAGAAAATTCATTGCCTACAGCTACTTTCTTACCACTGTATCTCCAATATCTAGCATAATGCCTAGCACATGTAAATACACACAATGAAGTATTCACTGAATGAAAATTAGATCCTTACTCTTTTATCTCTATACTGCATCTTATTTTAAAATTCTACATCCAGTCTATAAAAGAAAAGAGTAATTTTGAATTTCATATAAAAATAAGAAGTATTTTGTTTTTAAGATAAATTCTGACGATAAAAAATAATGATGAAAACAAATTATAATACCTAACATATTGAGTGTTTACTATGTCAGGCACTTTCTAAGAGTTTTAAATATATTAATTAATTTCATCCTCAAAACACCACCCTATTTTATAACTGCACTGTAGGTTGGGAGAAGAAACTTCAGCTTCATTTAAGTTATGGCTGATCTTTTTTACTTTAATAATCTCAATATTTTATAGGATTTAAGGAAATTTATTACTACAAATAAATCTTAAAAATTGGATTTCCATAATAGTCTCGAGCAACTCAATCATGTAAAATTCCTAAATTAGTCATCAAAACAAGATATTGTGAATCCTCCCTCCTGCAGAATTGCACACAAACACATCCAAATGTCTGCTAATTCCACTGCAATGGTTAGCCTTAAATTAAACACATCCATTCATTTACTCCAAATGTGCATTCCCTATTTAGTTAATGATTCTATCATCCACTGAGCTAAGTCAGAAATCTGGGAGTCACTACTCATTTATTTCCTATTTCTCCCTTTTCCCCCTACAGATATTCTGCTTAGAAGCTCCTCCTCTTTATCTCTAGGGAACAACTGCAGGCTTTCCCATCCACTCTTCCATGCTTCTTGACACAGTGACATGTCTCAAATGCACATCACATCACATCACTCCTCTGATTAAAACCCTAAAATGCCTCACAAATGTATTGAGAATGAGTCCAAATAGTTTATAAAAGCATATAGTACCTTTTATAATTTTGGCTCTGCACTTCTCCAGGGACACAGTCCCTCCCACTGGAGTCCTATTCTTCTGTGGCATAAGGAATTACTCTCTCACTATGATAACCTACTTATAGGGCTTGTTCCTTTTCCATAGGGTTCTGCTTTTACAGCAGGAACTATTTATCTGTGTAATCAGAATAACTAGCAAGCGTAGTATTTAGAATATACGAGGTACAGAATAAATGTTTAATAAATGAACAAATTGGTGAAAAAAAGTCACTTAAAAGCAATTTCTTAGACTATATAGTATATGCAAAGAGGTTAAGCCTTAAATGCAAATATTTAACAAAAAAAGTCCAATCTTTGAATGTGTTATAAAGTTAGATTGATATATTTATCTTATTTTAAGAACCTTGTATTCTTGTATAAATATAAAATAAACAGCAATTTTTCCATCCTTCGAAAACAAAGGTGAGTCCTAATAATTCAATGTAGTCACTTGAGGGTAGAGCTAAGAAAAACTATAAATCTTGAACTTAAGCGGGAAGGGCATACATAAAAAATTACCACTACTACAAGAATCTAGGATACGTTCCCGTTTTACATTACTTTTTGGATGTTAATTTTAAACACTTACCCTTGATCATTTCTGATTGCTCCCATGACTCCAAGCACTAATGGCCATCCAGGCCCAAGACTATCTCCCTGACTTTGAAGAATCTGCAACACACATTCTAATTGCTTGAGTCGAATATCTGGATGGTTAATACTGGACATCTCCTTTAATGGGTTCAGTAAGAGCAACTGCAGCCTCTGAAAAGGGGGCAAGACACTAATTAGGAAAAGAAATCCCCAAAGACAGAAAAGACTCTGCTGTTGCTTCTTTAAGTTTAAATTCACCTTCACTCAAGTTGCAATGGTAAATAGAAATTTTTCTAGTAAAATAAACATTGATTATGATTTTTCTAACACTAATCATTAGAGGTTATTTTGTCATCTATATCTTTTTTTTTAATATTTTATTTATTTATTTTTAGAGAGAGGAGAAGGGAGGGAGAAAGAGCAATGTATGGTTGCCTCTCACATGGCCCCCACTGGGGACCTGGCCTGCAACCCAGGCATGTGCCCCGACTGGGAATCAAACCAGGACCCTCTGGTTCCCAGGCCACGCTCAATCCACTGAGCCACATCAGCCGGGCCCTATATCTTTTTTTAAGTAAGAGAAAATAAAATCAATCTTTAAGATGTTAAAAGATATTCATTATAGACCCATATAGAAATGAATCTCACAAAATGAAATATATCTAAGCAATATCTAGCTCTATTTGGAGAAAGGAAAACAATCTCCAATTTCTAAAATTGCCTTTCATTTACTCTATTAATGTATAGCATATACATTTAAATTTAAAATTCTCAATACTCCTAAAAAATGAATAACTGGTAAACAAAGATGAAAGATAAGCACAAAATCTGCTGGAGAGTTAATGCATTGCTTGATCTGGATTGCCAATATTTTGCTGAGGATTTTAGCCTCTATGTTTATCAGAGATATTGGCCTGCAGTTTTCTTTCTTTGTTGTGTCTTTACCTGGTTTTGGAATTAGGATTACACGGGCCTCGTAAAAAAAGTTTAGGAGTCTTCCCTAAACAAGGGTTTTCTTTTCAAAAAAATTAAATTGCAGTAGGCAAAAAAATGTGAAATCACTAAAATAAACCTCTATAAAAATATAGAACTTTTCTGTTTTGTTCATCATTTTATTAGAAAAACTAAAATACTACCTGGCAATAGTATACATTCAATAATTATCTGATGAGTAAATTGGTAAATACAATTACAGTACAGTAAGATAATGAGGGCAATGGGAATAGTTATTAAATGCCTCATTCCTACTCAATCTTCAAACAACAAAAGTTTGGTGTACTTTTGAAAAACTTTATAAGATACATGTGAATGATTAGGTAAGTCAGGACAAAGGACTCAAGACTAATGTAAATGATGAAAGTATAAAATAACTTTTTTGAAATTACTGAAAAATAAAAATCTATTTCACTGTGTTTGCCTCTTCTGCCATTTGTTTTCTCCTCATGAAAGAGTAATAAGAGAGGAAAAAAAATCAGAGACAGGTAACAACCAAAGGAAAAGAGACTAATAAACTAGGGTACCAAAATGAGGCCTGAGCACTGAAACTTCTAGACTGAGAGACCAGTTCTAAGTAGCTTATTAACTTAGTTCAATATCATACACAAGAAAGTTTTTATAACTTTAGAAAAAAGTAACCCCCAAAATCAGGTGTATCAACCTTCCATAAGGGCTGCATAGCCTACATATAATAATAGATTATTAAGCAACAAAACCCATGTTTAGAATATCAGTCATTTGATAGATTAAGAAAAAACTACATATAGAAAAAGATGATTTCACATTAAATACTCTTTTTAAAGAAGATTTTTTTCTACCTGGTTTTGTGAAAGTGGAGGTTCATGGTTAAATGTTAATCCTGCTTTAATAAGTGAAGTTAAAGCTTCTGCTCCCCATTCTCTCATTCGAGAATTTGGATGCTGGCAGACCTGAAGGTAAATACATTGACCAAAAATTAAACATATATGTATACTTAAGCTCCAAATCAACTTGTGAAAAGTGAAAACAATACATTTTTTTATTCCTTCACATTTAAAACATTATATCAAATATTCACCAATAACAGTTAAAGAAAATATTATATCCAAAATATAAGTAAGCTTACCTTCTGAATAATGGGCAAGAGGAAGCAATAGAGAGACAGAAGATAAAAGATGAAACTAAACAAGTCACAAAAAATAGAAGAATTCATAAAAGTAAGTGATGTCATCAGAGTAAACAAAAGAAGCAGACACTTATATCCCTAATTAGGTCTACCCTCATAAATAATGTGCTACAATTTGAAAAACATATTTTTTGCCTATTGAGGATGTCCATAATAAAGAAATATGAATATGTCCTTTAACAGCTCATAAAAGTAATCCCAATAAAATGGAAAAAAAGGAAAAGCACAGGGACATTTGTTTTTCTCATTAAGAATAATACCTTTCTCTGGTTAGTAAACTAATATAAAATGATCACAGCATCCTAAACCTAAACTGCACATACACATGTATACTGACAGAAGGAGCTGTTATTAAGAAGCAGCTAATTATTAAGAATCACCCTAAACTTGAATACAAGAGAATACAAATCCAGATAAAATCTGCTGGTGTTATCTATCATTAGTGTTACTGCACAGATTTTTCCCTTTGTAAATCTATCTCATAATCACATGAGGCTATAAAGGTGCAGTGTTAACTACTAAATCAGCTCCAATTGCCTTGAAGTTTCAGAACTAACTGCTAATGAGATTATTAAAAGATTGTAAAATAAAAGGGATCTCAAGTTAACAGCTGAAGGACAATGCAGAGATTTCACTGCTATATGGCCCATTTTCAACCAAAAAGAAAAGGAACCTATTCCTTTACAAGGCAATGAACGTCATCTAGTCCCTGATAAAATATATAGATGCAAGTACAGGAAAAAAATTAATTCTGATTTTCGAATGGTTATCCAGAGTCATTAGCTCATTGTTTATGTCTTTATTCTTAAAAATAATAATAATAATAATAATAATTTTTAAAAAGAGGTTACCTCAAGTAGATGGCCAGTTAGAGGTCTCCATAGAATTTCTATTCGGTGCATGTTAACTAGACCAGTTTCTAACAATTTAGCAACAGCAAAAAGAGATGGTTCCTAGAGAGAAAACATATTTCATTTTAACATTAGAAGAAGAATTTGGGTAAATAAAACTGAGAATACTCTAAAAAGCATGACTATAATTCATGTATGATTAGCTAGTATAAAGTTAGCAATAAATGTAACAAAACCTCAGTTATCATAAGACAAGTCTTTCTACCCACTCTCAAGTATCCAGAATAGCTCCTAATTGGAAAATTTATTGGAAAGAGACTGCTTTAGTGAGGAAAAAGTAAATTTAAAAACTATACTAGATACAGAGAATGACTAGTCTTCTGACTAGAAGAATTCTGCAATGGGCTGAAATCTGCCCCTAAATCAAAGCCCCTAAAACTGCTATGTCAAAACCCTGATGCCCAATTTTATGGTAATTGGAGATAGAGCCCATAAGGAGATAATTAACATTAAACAAGGGCATGAGGATGAAGCCCTGATGCAACAGGATTGGTGTCCTTAGAAGAGATACCAAAGAGCTTGCAAGCACATTCCCCCTCTCCCTCTCTCTCATTTAAAAGAACGTATAGATGTCCAGGCCTCACACCCAAAGATGCTTACTCAGGAAGCCTAGAATGTGGCCCTGACATTTGTATTTTTAAAAAATCTCATAGCTGACTTTGATGCACACAGCAGTTATAGCTACGAGTGACATGGTTAAGAATGGAGCTCTGGAATGAGACATATGTGGGTTCAAATCCAGCTTCACCAATTACAAAATAGGTGATCTCAGGCAGATTACTTAAGCTATTTTCATCTATAAAATACAGATACAACTACTCAACCTTACAGAGTTCAGTAAGAGAACATGATTAAGACAACTTACAGAGTTGTCTTAAATAGTTAAATAACATAATGTAAGTTAGTGTCTGATATACAGTAAACAAACAATGATTTTGCTTTATTATTACATATTATGCTTTATTTCTTTTGCTTTGTTATTTTTGTTACTGTTATGAGAATGGTAATATGCCTGCAAAAGTATAATCAACATCACCTCCTTCTAAAAGAATTTACAGGCTTTACCATCAGCTACTTCCTCAATACATTAGCATAAATTCCTGAAATGAGGACCAAATGAAATGACTGGTCACTTTAAAGCCATAGCTAAATAACACTGATATATACATCTTTAATACCCATAATATTTAACTTACTCAAAGAGCTGACACTGATAAACTTTTAAAAATGTAGAAAAATGGAGAAGTTTCTATTTATTTGAGCATCTGCATATTCAAAATAATTTTTACAGAAAGTACAGTTGAATAATAAATTCTCTTATGCCTCCATCAAAAAACATTTTTATAAAGTTGATACTAAAATATTTTTATTTCCATTCAATAATTAGCACTCTATTTTGCAAAATTAAGGCCTAAAACGGAGAGATGTGAACACATTCTCATGGAAGTCGTCTCTATGCCAGCGTCCATTTTCTCACCATTTGTTCCCTCCAAGCATCTCTGAAATATCACACCTATTCCTAACACTCTAGGTTTATTAGTTTATTGTTAAATTAACTAATAATAATCAAATCTTGTATTTTTTTCCAGTCCTCATTGATCATGACTCCTTTTTTTAAAGGTTTTTAAAAATTGATTTCAGAGAGAGAGAAAGCTGGGAGGGGGGAAGAGAATGAGAGAGAGAGAGAGCGAGCCAATTGTTGTTCCACTGATTTATGCATTCATTGGTTGACTCTTGTGTGTGCCCTGACTTGGGATCAATCTCACAATCCTGGCATATCGGGATGATGCCCAACCAGCTCAGCGACCCACTCAGGGCTGATCTTGACTTCTTGTAACATTTTTCTTTTTTGATTTTCATGATACTTCCCTTTCCTACCTATCTAAATCCTGCCATTCTTTCAATATCCAGCTCTATTCATCTTCATAAATCTAATTCATTTTAGTAGAACTATGTGTACCAAAAATGTCTAAAATGGTAATAAGGATTCAGAGAATTATTGTTACATGACTTAATACTATACTATTTATTTGGACTCTTGTACCACCTTAACTGACACTTAACCATAAGCCAAGTAATTAATATGCTCTTTGAAAGTAGAAATCTTGTATTTTCTAGCAGTGTCATGCAAATAGTAAGCACTGTACTCATTGAGTGAATGCATAAATTCTTAAGACATCATCATATAAACTGGCTAAAATTTCATTAAAAATGGTTTTAGACATTAAAAATATTTTACTTTGTTTTAAGAATTAATCTTAAAGATACAGAATTATTGAGCATAACAAGAAATACATTACTTCACTATATTTTATAGTATCCTTGCCTTGATCTGGAGTAAACTATAATACGTATTTTCAGACACCTCGATGTCTATGTAATTCTCTAGCTATGTGTGCTGTAATACACAAAACACTGCCTTAATAAGACTCTATTGGTTAATCTTTAAATGAATCACATGAGCCACGATGACAAGCCATAGTATACAGAAATATAATTAAGGACTGGGCAAAATTATAATTAAGAAGTACATAAAACACAGTTTATTATTCTATTATTATTTTCCATATGAAGAACTGTAAGCCTCCTTCTGCCTCATCCTATACATACTGAGACATATCATAAGCCAAATCATGTTCTCTTCACTACTCCCTCAACAAATAACAATCATAAATGATAAAAAACTCAACAGAGTAGAATTAGCCTACAAGGTATTACTTACTAATGTCCCACTAGTAAGACACAGACATCATAATGAGTATACACCTCATTTATAATAACTAAATAATGTACCATATTTAAAACTAAAAGGTAGAATATCATACCTTATTATTTCCATAGGCCATTTCCATTGCTTCTAGGGATAAGGAGCAAAGTGCATTTATTAAATGATGCAATGATACATCATCAAGATATCTGAAATAAAAAATAAAATAAATCATTCTGATCAAAATATACACCTAATAATAATGTTTCTACCAATTTAAAAGCCTGATTCTTACTGTGAGCTTTCGAACAATCTTGAAAGGATATTGGAAATCACTGGTAAATCTGTCATCACTGCTGTTGTTAGAACCTGAGAGAAGAATAAAATTAAATGTAATATACAAACATTTTGGGAAGCACTAATTGAGAAAGAATGACTAGAACTTACTGTACTGGGTCCTTCTACAGCTCTCCCAGGTTTCAAGGCACCACCACTACTAGGCTTTAATCCCAGAATCCACACAAGATGCTGAAAAAAAATTTTTTTTAATCAAAACAAAGTAATTTATAAACACAAAAACCCTAATAACTAAAATTAAAACCCAGTAGTAACTTTTCATAACTAAAATTAAAAACAGTAGTAGGCTTCTAATAACTAAATTTAAATCAGTAATTAATATACCTATAAAACACTTACTACATCAAGCATAAGCAGTAGAACTTAGGTCATTATGAGAAATATTCCATTATTTCATACAATATAAGCCATGTCTGCTTTCCTTTCCGACTTCTCTTTTTTCATATTTACTGCCTATTCCTTCAGCCTGTTCAAAGTACCAATGGGCATTGCTTAGTTTACTGTTAGCTCTCAGATAGAAAAAGAATACTGACCTCTGACCCAGAGATTACAACATACCTGTAGAGTTGCCAAGACAAGTTGCCACGACGTTCCAAGAACAGCCCCGTGACAGTGTGCCAGGTTAAGTAAAGTCCTCATACACTGGATATTTTTGGACGTTAACTATATTTTAAAAAGATAGAACTGTTACGCATTCTTGAAAATTAAAAGCTTGTAAAGAAGCATTAACATATTCAAACTGTTAAAAAATAAAAACCAAAAATATTAAGAAAATAGGTTTGGTTGGTTTTGTACAGAACAAATTTATTTGCTTAAAGATGGTTGCTATCATTGATGGTTATGATAATGTCAACTGCATATTCATTTAATTTTTTCTAAAGATAACATCCAGTTTTGTAAAAGAAAGTAAATAAGTATAAATTTTGGCAAACATACAAAAAAAAGGTACAAAAGTTTCTGTGAAAGTTAATCGGTGACCAAGAAAAGAACAAGTACTTTACCATTACTGTTCCTTGAGGCTGGACTGCCAGGGGTTGACCCACGGCCACAACTTGCTGGTGAGATTCACTCGATGGACTTATCATCATAACATTTTGGCCCTGAATGGAGTATGCTACAACAGAAAATACTATCTAAGTAATTCAAAACTACTTTTTATGTTGCATTCAAAGTAATGTTTTATTTTAAGATATTAACTTGGTTAAACTAAGTTCAATATGACACTTAATTGCCTATATGCGAACATGTTTAAAACTCAGGAAGTGCAAAAACAAAGAAAAGTTAGGCAAATATTAAGTAATTTTCTACGTAACTTTAACAACTAATAAAATTTTGGTAGATTTCTTTAAAAGCACTTAGGATACTATTTTAAACATGTATTCTCAGTAAACTTTTCAGTTAGGGACCAAAATTCACATTTTCAGTTTAAAAACTGAACTATCATATTGAAATATATGTATACCACATGTAACAAAGTAAAAAGTATATAATGAACTTGGTCATAGACCAGTATCTGCAAATCATAAGGGACTACTCTAAATATAACAGAAAACTGTGTAATATTGGCCTGATGTAAGAGATTAGCAGTTTGGATCAAATGAATCCTCTGCATTTCCTAGTTTTAGGAGTAATTCTCAAATGTATACGTTCACATCCGTACACAAACAAATGTTAAGTGTCAACAGCTTTTTTTGTAATCTAAAGTTTTCTTTCTTTAGCTTCGAACAAGGTCTGAAGATTTATCAAAAGTCTGAAAATTAACAAACTGATACCATGTTAACATTCCAGGGCTCTCTTCCACTCAAGTGACAAATCTTGGCATTTCATTTTAATACCCAGACACCAAAATAATAATACTTATGAAAACCCCAGGAGTGTTGGGAAATAATAGATCGATCGATCGATCAGGCTTCCAGGTTAAAAGCAAATTAATTGGTTGTACTTTTTATGGATTTGATTATTCAGATTCCAGATTCCAGATTCCTAGGGAAGGCAGGACAGGGACAGGGACAGGGAGCTCTTTGGAATTTTCAGAGAACGTAATTTCTTCCCACAGCTGGCTACAAAGAGCACTGGTGATTCCCAATGCAACCAACACTGCAAAGAAAAACCTCAGCACCCTTTCCACCCCCCATCAACACTGCAAAGAAAAATCTCAGCCCCCCTACCAATAATGCAAAGAAAAATCTCAGCGCCCCCACCCCCAATCACACCCTACAACTCAATAGTAAACGTGTGAAAACTAGGATGGCCTGGGTAGAACTGAATATAGAAAAAGAAATGTAAACCTTTGTGTTCTTATTTAAATTATTTAACAAGTGAGTTTCCTTTTCCACATAGTTAACAGAAAAACTATATTGATAAGGTAGGAGATGGAAAAATTTCAAAACTTCACACAATCTTACAAGACAGTCTTACAAACTCCAATTAGCAATCATTTTTCACACCTGATGATATTCCCATAAATTTATGTGAAGACACGATGTGGCAAAGAAGTATCTGCCTTTTTTCTTTCCATGAATCAATAAAATCAATATAGTCCTAAAGTTGCATTTTAATTGCATGTAAAATGTTTATGTATATATATTTTATTGATTTTTTTTTTATTTCACTGTTTAATACTTTTAACTAACAAGAGACCTAGATCTGGGGTTTCATTATTTGGTCAGCTATACATAAAAAATAAATTAAAAAAAAAAAAACAAATGTTTTGAAAGTGTTCCACAAGAAAAAAATTTTTTGAATATCAACCTAATCTAAGTGGTTGCAAATATCACTGTTCTACAAGCTACCATTTCAAGCATATGGTATAATTTACAAAGGATTTCCAGACATCTTCTTTCCTCCTCCTAATTATTATTTTTTAAATTTTATTTATTTATTTTTTCAGACAGAGAGGAAGGGAGGAAGAGGAGAGATACATCAATGTGTAGTTGCCTCTTGTGCACCCCCTACCAGGGGCCTGGCCCACAACCCAGGCATGTGCCCTGGACTGGGAATCCATCTGGTGATCCTTTGGTTCGCAGGCTGGCACTTAATCCACTGAGCCACACCAGCCAGGGTTCCTCCCAATTATTATTGAAAATTGGTATTATTCTCCCCTACCCTCATTTCCACCATTTTAAAAAGATGGAAGAAGTTGAACTTCAGGGACATTAACTTCTCACAGAGGTCACAGAGTCCGTGAGTAGAAAAGCGGAGGCTTGAACTCAGAATTTCTATAATCTTTTCTCTATGCTATGTTCCCCGTCACTAGATGAATAGAACTTTGAGTAAACTGAAGACTTACATTTGTTGGAAAGTGTGGCTGCAGTGGTGGTATTCAATACTGTAAGAGCATAATGGGGAGGCAGGGAACCTTTGCATATTGCAGTTATAAAGGCATCTCTTGAAGTTACTAGACCCAGTCTTCCACAAAGAGCAGCCATAGTCAGTTCAGCTTTTAAAATATTCTCAGTAGCAGCTTCATCTGTGCTGAAAAAAATTAAGTATTTTATGTAACATGATTAATATGATTTATATTTAATTACAGGACAAACATTATGTAGAATTAGGTATTCAGTGAAATGTTAAAAAATCTGTTAATAATTGTCAAAATCAATATCCTTAGAAGAAGAATTTTAACTAATTAATATATATCTCAAAATTAAAAATATCAAGCATTTTAAAATCAGTGAGTTCTGAGATTCTGAAGAAAAATATCAAAGAAATTGAATAACTAATTATCATAACTATAAAGCAGCAGTAAGGCTTGAAATAATTTTAGGGTTGTATTTTCCATTAAAATAGTCACAACAGTTCTGGTAGGGAACAGGGCAAGAACGGGATGGGGGACAAGAATCAAAACAAAGAACAGCCCTGACTGGTGTGGCTCAGTGGGTTGGGCGTCATCCAGCAAAGCGAAAGGTTGTAGGTTCAATTCCTTTCAGGGCACATGCCTGGGCTGTAGGCCAGGACCCAGGTTGGGGGCGTGCAAGGACGACTGATCGATGTTTCTCTTCCTCTCTTTCTCCCTCCCTCCCCCTTTCTTTAAAAATAAATAAATGAGATCTTAAAAAAAAAAACCCACAAAGAATAATATTATACACAAATAAAAAACTAAAATTAGAAAATAATTCTTAGGGAAAATTTAGGTAAACCATTTTAGTGTTTTTTTTGTTAACTGTCACATGCAATATAAAACTTATAAAGACTTAATACCTGGCATCAAGAAGGAGTGAGAGGGCAGCAAGTAGACCACACCAGCAAGCATTTACCATTTCTTCCCAAACAGCTCTATTAACTTAAAGAAAAAAAAAAACAACATACAATATTTGATGATAGTTATAGATGACACTGTACTTGACAATATTTCAAATTCTAAAATCTCCCTGGTCATACGATAATATATCAAATATTCTATCAACAACTCAATTATTCAATACTAAAGCTCTTATACTGAAAATATATCTGATTAATGAAAACTTAAAAAGCACATTATAGTTTCAAAATTCAATGCCTTAAAACTAAGTTATTTTAATATATCAATGGTAAGTACACAGCTCTTACCCTATATCAATGGTAAGATATGTAACTTTGTATACAAGTTAACTGATATCTCATATATATATATAACCAAGCATATAATTTACAAAGGATTTCCAGACATCTTCTTTTATCCTCTCCATTATTGTTTAAAATTGGTATTATTCTCCCCTACCTTCATTTCCACTATTTTAAAAAGATGGAAGAAGTTGAAGTTCAGGGACGTTAACTTCTCGCTGAGGAAGTTATATATTAGATCAATTCCTATTCCCTTTCCCTTAATTGGGCCAAACTTTCACCCTATGTGAACAGCTGGGAGTGAGTCAATGTAATAAGCTGGTTCAGCCAGAAGATTGGTTACATATATTGGGAATTGAGCAAATAAGTAAGCACATTGAGTAAAATGGTATCAAGTTTCTCACTGTAGGAGAAGGGAATTACAAATGTGGAAAGTAAAATAAAAACTTTGTCATATTAAACTGTAACTGGAAAAAATGTTGTGATCTCTTGGTATTTAACATAAAGAAATTTTTTTTAATGTAGAGAAATGTGTGCTTATGTATGTGTATGTGTGTGTATTTTCTATGCAAGTACCAAGAAGCATACCTGGTGCCCATGTGTTAGTTTCTAAATACTGTTCTGCACTAAAAGGAACAAGGGCTCCTTGAAAAAATAACGGGGCAAGCAAAACCCAAGATGAGCTTAGAACAATTTGTTGTATCAGACAGTAAGAGCATGCTCAGAAAACGAAAAAGGGGCCCGAGGACAAATTAAAAGGGCACACAGGCTAGCTTGGAAAGAGTCCCCACTGGCTTTGTCAAGGACAATTTGAGTGTCAAACCAAGTAATGATAATTGCAAAGTATAACCCTTTGAATAAAATAAGAATACAAGAATTCATACTAATATAAATAAATAAATGGAAAAAATAAATGAGGGAAAAGGGAAAGCTCTTTTATAGTAGAGGTCTCAAAGTATTTCTCCACATAAAGTTAATAATTATCTTTACACTGAAGAAACATGGTGGACATATTAACCAAATGACAAAAGTTATCATCACCAATAATACAACATGCTGATACTGTATGTCTCCTGACATGTGGAGCACAATAAGAACAGCGCAGCAACATTTCTGCCAAAAGTGATTAAATTGAATCAAATTATGAAAAAACAGGAGACAAACCCAAACTGACTGGCCTACACTGTTAAAAAATGTCAAGGCCATATAAAACAAGAAGGAATTAAGGAACTTTTCAAGATTAAAGGACAGTAGAGAGTCATGGAACTAAATTCAATATGCGGTCCTGGAACATTAGGATGTTATTGGGGCAACTGGCAAAATTTAAGTGGGGTCTGGGATTAGATGGTAATATTGGATTGATGCTAAATTTCTAATGGTGACTGTACCATGGTTATGTTGGAAACTGCCCTTATTTTTAGAAAATACACATTAAAGTATTAAGGAGCCTCACGTCTCCAACTTATTCTAAAACGGTTCAAAAAAAAAAGGACAGTGACATATATATTATAAACAGAGAGAATGGTAACACAAATAGGGTATTGTTAACTACTGGGAAATCAGGGTGAAGAATATATGAGAATTTGCAACCTCTCTGTAAATTTCAAATGATTTCAAATTAGAAATTAAAAACACAGATCACAATAATATACCTCTTTCCTTATCCGTTTGGTCTGATGTAGACTGTAATTCTGACTGTTCTGATGACTGTGTTGGTGAAGAAGCTGCTTCACTGGTAGTCTGACATTCTGTTTCGATCTCTCCTAACTCTCCTTCGATCATACTAGTGATTCCACGTACAAGGTCTAACAAACAATGGAATGCCACAGACATGGCATAACCTTCTGGTATAGTTGGGGGTTCGACTTTGTCCAACATCTCTAGGCTGAAATGATGAAAAAAACAGAACACTAGTTAGAAGCCTCAGCAATGAAAATATATTAAACTATTTCCATAATTTGTAGATTATAGAAGTAAATTTGGTTTGCTATTAAAAGAACAGCAAAAGTACATGAACATTACTGAGTTTATTTCCTTCTCCTTCATGGCGTTCTAAGAACTCATTAGAAAAGTTACAGCCTGACCACTGCCATAACTGGTCATTTTAATAATTTACTTTTTTGTCTCTTCCCCCAAAAAACCAAGACTTACATACAAAGTAGAGTAAGACTTAAATTGATTATAAAACATCTCAAACACTGACTTGGAGCTTTTAAAATAAGGTGCTATCAAATCAAATCAATCTTATAAAAAGGAAGATGCTTTCACACTGAGGAAAAAGTATTTATTATTGTGAGATATCCAGCTCATTTACTGCAGATACAATCTGCCAAATGTTAAGAATAACACTTAGAGCATCGATGTGTCAAGTTTAAATTTTAGAGTAATTTCTACTTATGGTTAGGACAAAGCTTTAAAGAAAGACAACAAATCTTTTGTCTTAAATTATGGCAAATAGGGAATTATGGTTTTAATTTCCTTAATTTCATAGTATGTTGAGATAATTCAATGAGGAAAGAATTAATGGTGCTAGAATAACTGGATATTCACATAAAAAAGAGTGATATTGGAACCGTATATTAAACATACAAAAATGAACCAAAATGAATCAGTGACCTAAACATAAGAGGTAAAACTAAAACTTCTTAGAAGAAAACACGGGCAAAACCACTTACCCCCCGGGACAGCTATAACCAAAAGACAGACAATGACAAGCATTGTTGGGGATGTGGAGAAATTTGAACCCCTATACACTGTTGGTGGGAATGTAAAATGGTGTGGTCACTTGAGAAAACAGTTTGGCAGTTCTTCAAAAAGTTATACATACAGTAACTGTATGACCCAACAATGCCACTCCTAGTTACATATCCAAGAGAAATGAAAATATATATCTGTGCAAACACTTGTAGACAAATGCTCAGAGCAGCATTATTTATTGCCAGAAAGTAGAAACAATCCAAATGTCTATCATTAATGAAGAGATAAACAAAATGATATGTCATACATTGAAATATTATTCAGCCATAAAAAGAAATGAAGTACCTACAACATGGATGAACCTTAAAAACATTATGCTGAATGAAAGAAGCATGACACAAAAGACTATTTATAGTGTGACTCCATATATATGAAATAATATGCAGACCAGGCAAATCAACAGAGACAGGAAGTAGATTAGTGATTGCTTGGGGGTGGGGAAAGGGAGATTGGCGAATGAATGCTAATGAATATGGGGTTTCTTTCTGGGATGAAAAAGTTCTGGAATTAGATGGTGGTTATGATTCAATAACTTTTGAGTATAACAAAACCATAAACTACTGTACACAGTAAAAGGGTGAATTTTATGGTATATGAATAATATATCAAAAACAAATTTAAAATCATGAAGAAAAGCTAACAGAAGTTGTTTAGAATTTCAAATTCTAAAATCTCTGAATCATAATCAAGACTGGATAAGGCAGAATGTTTATTAAAAAATATAAAATCCAAAATAAAAAATAAAAACACCTATGAATAGGTATCATTTACTGACTCTCAACCTGGGACTCTAAGTTTTTTGTACATATTCTCATTTAACTCCTCACAAAAACTCTGACAGACGGTGAAACTGAGGACTAAGGCAACATAGTTATTAATCAGTTTTTAACCCAAGTCAGACTCAAAAGCCTATCAATTTAACCTCTAATATGTGCCAACTCTGATCATTTTAAAATTTAGGAAACCAATAAAAATATATTTACATTATTATTCAAGAAATTTAAGCTCACATGGAGAGATAAAGTTTCTGGGTCTAATTTTCACCTGGCTAGTTAGCCTTCTAGAGCCACATACAAAACCAATAAATGTTAAGCATCTTGTTAGACAAATCTCTATTTTTAAAGAACATATGATATATTGGGAAACTATATCAGTACCAGATAAAATAATCCTAAACATCAGAAACTCTAATTCCCAAATTCTATGGTACAGACTTTAAGTGCTAAAATAGTTAAGAGACAAAGGTAATTTATACTTTTCATTTATACCACAAACGTAAAACAAAGCCCACACTTTCTTACCTCACTGTTTCAGTGCTATTTTATTAGAATTACTACATAAATTCCATTTTATAAAACATAACACATGTATTTAAATATTTAAAACTTAAGGTCAGTTGTAAAAACTGTTAGAAGCCCGACGTGGAAAGGAGCCACTGTAGAGAACTGAAAGAATATAGGACTTCCAGCCAAGATGGAGGCGTAGGTAGATATGCTTTGCTTCCTCGCACAACCAAAAGAAGGACAACAAATTTAAAAACAAAAAACCAGACGGCCAGAAAAGCGAACCATATGGAAGTTCGACAACCAAGGAGTTAAAGAAGAAACATTCAACTAGACCAGTAGGAGGGGAATAAATGAGCTGGGGTGGAGTGGACATGCGGAAAGGCAGCGGCTGGAGGACAGGGCAGGCGAGGTGGTGGCTGGTGGATGGGCAGTCCCACATTGGCGTGGGTATAAGCCGGGAGAACAACTGGGGTGTGAGACAGATAGCGCCATCCAGGGTTCCATCCCAGGGAAATAAAGCCTCAAAACCTCTGGCTATACAAAACTGTAGGAGTTGTGTGGGTGGGAGAAACTTCTACTCTCATTGTAGAGTCTCTTGGAGGGACCCACAGGGTCCTAGAACATACACAAATCCACCCACCTGGGAATCAGCACTAGAAGGGGCCAATTTATACTTGTGGGGAGCTGAGGAAGTGACTGAAAGGCGGCAAAGTGGCCAGCAAGCAAAGCAGCATTGTTCTCTCTTGGACCCCTCCACCACATACAGTGACACAAGGCAGTGACTTGGGTTGCCCCACCCTGGTGAGCACCTAAAGTTCTGCCCCTTACAACAGAACAGGTGCACTGAGACAAAGAAACGTGGCCCAAATGAAATAGATCAAACTCCAGAAAAAGAACTAAGCAACAGGAGATAGTCAACATATCACATGCAGAGTTCAAAACACTGGTAATCAGTATGCTCACAGAAATGACTGCATATGGATGCAAAATAAAAGAAGAAGTGAAGGCTATGCAAAGCGAAATAAGGAAAAATATACAGGGAACCAAAAGTGAAGAGAAGGAAACCATACTTAAATCAACAACTTCTAACAGAAGGAAGAAATAAACATTTACCCATAACAGAATGAAGAAACAAGAACTCAAAAAACATGAAGAGAGGCTTAGAAGTCTCTGGGACACCTTTAAAAGTTCCAACATCCAAATCATAGGGGTGCCAGAAAGAGAAGAATGGCAGCAAGAAACTGAACACGTATTTGAACAAATAATGAAGGAAAACCTTCCCAATCTGACAAAGGAAATAGACATGCTAGTCCAGGAAGCTCACAGAGTCCCAAAGAAATCAGACCCAAGGAAGAACACACCAAGACACATCATAATTAAATGACCCAAGATTAAAGTTAAAGAGAGAATCTTAAAAGCAGCAGGAGAAAAGGAGACAGTTACTTACAAAGGAGTTCCCATAAGACCATCAGAAGATTTCTCAATAGAAGCCCTGCAGGCAAGAAGGGGCTGGAAAGAAGTATTTGAAGTCATGAAGGGCAAGAACCTAAAACCAAGATTACTCTATCCAGCAAAGCTTTCACTTAGAATGGAAGGGCAGATAAACTGCTTCCAAGATAAGGTCAAGTTAAAGGAGTTCATCATCACCAAGCCATTATTATATGAAATGTTAAAGGGACTTAGCTAAGAAAAAGAAGATCAAAAATATGGACAGTAAAATGACAATTAACTCACAACTATCAACAACTGAATCTAAAAAACAAAAATGAAACCAGACTAAGCAAACAACTAGAACAGGAACAGATTCCCAGAAATGGAGATCACAAGGAGGGTTATCAGTGGGGCAGGGAAGAAGGAGAATGAGGGGAAAAGTACAGGGAGTAAGAAGCATAATTGGTAGGTACAAAATAGACGGGGGAGGTTAAGAATGGTAGAGGAAATGGAGAAGCCAAAGAACTTAAGTGTATGACCCATGGACATGAACTAAGAGGGGGGCATCTGGAAGGAGTGGGGTGCAGGGCAGAGGGGAGTAAAGGGGGAGAAAAATAACAGGACTACTGTAATAATACAATCACTAAAATATGCTTAAAAAAAGAATATAATGTTATCGATACTTATGTTGAGACTACTTCTGTGTATATACCAGTTAACTTTTTAAATTATAACACATTTAAAAGTATATAAAGAACAGAATACACAATTAAGTTTTATATGTGAGGCTTCAAGAAAGTAATGAAAATAATTTTATACTGAACCTCACAATGAATTAATGAAATATGCCTATCAATAGGGAAGCTCCAACGTGAACATGCTAATTAATCCATGTGCAAAAAAACACCCAATGTTTTCTGGCTAAAAAGTTGATATATCACTGCCCTCTTTTTATAGAAGAGGAAAATAAAATTTAAGAAGGTGACCTAATTTGCTGACGGTAACTCAGTACTATTAGAAAATCTAAGTTCACAGGATCTGAAATCAAGCCATACAAAACACCATAAAAATAGCTGAATAGGTCCCTAGGTAAAGAATCACAATTTGTTTTATAATGCTGTTAACAATCTCCAAATAGTATCCATCCCCCAAAAAAGCCAGTCCTACTTAAGTTTCTCAAAATACAACACAAGAAAATCAGTTCTAAAAATGTGTTAAAAACACTAGGTCTAAAATTTAAAATATAATACAGAGAGTAATATTTTAGGATACAATATAATTCCCAACAATATCATTTTTTACAAAATAGTGCTACTACTACTTACTAGGTTGCTTTAGCACTGCCTTGTACTGTTATAGTCAGAATAGGTATCCAAGTTCCTCTATATTCAAATGCTGGTAGTAAAGTAACACCTCCACCAATCCCCAACATTCCTGAGTTAGCTGGTGCTGAGACAGTGCCACCTGCATTATTGTTTCCTATTATATAAGGGGAAGATAACAAAGATACCATTTTAGTACTTAATTACAAATCACTAGTAGTCAAAGACCTGGTCAATTTTTAAAAACAGTGCTATAGGCGTGGGCCCGCGAACCAAAGCATCACTGGTTTGATTCCCATTCAAGGCACATGCCTGGGTTGCAGGCCATGTCCCCAGTTGGGGGTGCATAAGAGCAATCACACATTGACGTTTCGCTCCCCCTCTTTCTCCCCCCCCTTTCCCTCTGTCTAAAAATAAATAAATAAAATCTTCAAAAAAAAATAAAAACAGAACTATAGGAATAGATATCACAGAAATAAATGAAATTTAACAATCCTACTTTGGCTATTAGAGAGTCTACAAACTTTACAATATAGCTTTTGTCAGTCACTTTTCATTAGAGGTAGAGAATAAAGAATAAAAAGCCATGAATCAGAAAATAAAAAGTGGAAGAATAAGAAGGTAAAGGGAAACAAGGAGACATTGATTTCCAAATTTAAATCAAGTTCACCTGTTTTGTTAAAAGAATGACTAAAATATCTCCTGACATAATAACCAGACTCTTTAAAAGAGAGGCAACAAACGAAGTTTCTTCTAAAATGAAGATCAGTACCTCAACTTTTGTTATTAGAGAAACTGAAAACATATCAGAAAAGAAAGCATATTCTGGAGAGAAATAAACACAGTTGCTTCAGTGAGATAAAATTATTCTTTAAATGTTAAGTCTTTATTTATACTTAAATATAAAATATAAAATATTATAAATAAATATAACATGTTATAAAACAGATATAATACATTTAGGTAATCCAAATTTCTCTAGTCACAGGACTTCTGTGAAACATCTGCTAGGACTAGTGAATATTATAAATTATGAGAGCATATAAAAATATGAGTAAGCCTTACCAGCTTGGTTTGCTGCAGCAGGATTTCCAGTAGGAGGGACAAGAAACAATGACTGGATAAAAGATCCCAGTGCATTCACAATATCACGAAAAACCTTGGTAGAATGTTGCTTCATATCATAGGACTGACAAAATGACCTGTAAAATAATTTTAAATGTTTCTGGGGAAAATATTTAGACATATTAAAAAATTTTGACTTTTTTAATATCAATTAATGTTAATAAGTCAGTCTCAATGCTATACTTAAAACTTCATATTCAATGCTATACTTAAAACTTCATATTTGAGTGATTTTACTAATTTAGGACAAAGGTTCAGACTGAGGTTAATGTTCTAAAAAAATTATCTTGACAATGTTAGCTCAGTAAATTCAGCTGATGGCTCTCACTAACCACACTTTCTGCCACTTTCCAGTTCACCCACACCCCTACCCTTCCCATATGTACACAATATACTTTTTTGTGTGTGTAGAAATCACTACATATTTGGGAATACTTAAGCTCTTCCTACTGGCATAATTGTGCATTTAACACAGCATTGCTGAGGTTTACCTTAACAGCTGAGGCTGCACACAGAGTCTGTGTATGGATTCTACTGCAACAGCTCGGAGCCACTGTGGTTTATCTGCGTCCAGAAATTTCACCAGAAGTGACAGAAATATCTCACATTCAGTTACCTAAAGAGTGTAAGATTTTTAAATAATACTTCTTAAATTTAATTATTAGAAATTGCATTCTTATTCTTAACTTAGTCCTATGGACAAATGAATAAAATCTTTTAATTTTAAATGAATTAAAATTCTGAATGGGGAGTGGAGAACAAAAAAGCAGTTGTATATGGAAAAGCTAACAGTAAAAAACAAAAAAAAATTAGTATCTCTCTAAATACATCCCTAAAAACACACAATAGTGATCTGCTAACGATTAATTTAGTATCCTTTTTCTTTAGAAAGTACTATGCACCATCATGC
This sequence comes from Micronycteris hirsuta, assembly GCA_004026765.1. NCBI lineage: Eukaryota > Metazoa > Chordata > Mammalia > Chiroptera > Phyllostomidae > Micronycteris > Micronycteris hirsuta. Next base: position 59,969 of record PVJI01001579.1, on the reverse strand, counting down.
CTCCCTCATTTCTGGCTGGTAAGCTGTTGATAGGATGTGCTCTACCCCTTCAGTAATACCACAATGGTTTTTCCATGTATTCTTTTGCTGTTTAAGAACAAAGAGAAAATAAGCCAAGGCACGTTTAGTGTATATTTTCTAGTAGGAAAACAAAAAGGAAGCTTCAGCAGTTGACAGGTATAAGATACATGAAATACCCAGAACAAGGCTTGGTACGTATTTATTAAACATCAGTTATCATTACCTTTGTTAATAACACAAACCATCTATTCTGCAAGCTGTTTGTATATAAATAATGTTTAAAGCCCATTTCTCAATATTATTCATTAAATGTCTGATGACTGAATGAACGAACAAAATCTAAACAATCTATCAGTATTTAGAGGATTGTTTCTATTACATATTAGTTGAGGACAAACAGGACCTCTGGGAGATAAGAATTAACTTGACATCTATGATTACTAGGCTGAACTGAATCTTCCTTCTATTCCAAGTGTGACAAGTTTTTGGATGTTTTAGCTAGGGGTGCCCTGAAATCAGTGAGTATACAAGGTCTGTCCTGAAAAAGTCCAGCCATTGGTTTTTTTTTCCACATCATCGATGCAACCTGGCAGCCAAGGAGAGTGGACTGGAATGCACATGCGTGAATAATGAAGATTCCATTGCAGTATTCAGTAGGGGCAGTAGATGCCATTGAGTGAGCATGGGTACTGTGTGGCCATCACATTCAAAATGTCTGAGCAAGTACAACAAATCTGCATCAAATTTTACATTAGGTTTGAACATTCCTCCATGGAAACTATTCAGATGATTCAGAAGGTTGCAGCTATGGGCAACCGGTGACTGGCAGCTTCATCACAACACGCCCACATATGCATCACCTCTCCTGCAGAGTTTTTTTGGGAAACATCAAATCACTCAGGTGACTCAGCACCCCCTACAGCCGAGATAAGGTGCCCTATGACTTCTGACTTTCCCCAAACCAAAATCACCTTTGAAAGGAAAGAGATTTCAGATTGTTGATGAGTCAGGAAAATATGATGGGACAGCTGATGGTGATTGGGAGAACTGTGTGAGGTTCCAAGGTGCCTGCTCTGAAGGAGACTGAGGTGTCATTGTCCTATGTACAATGTTTCTTGTATCTTCTTAAAAAAAATGTCTCTATTTTTCATATTATATGGTTGGATAACTTCTGGACAGACCTCATACCATGGGGCAAGAAATTTGAGGAACATAGTAGCCCTCAGAATTTTAGCCCAAAGTCTCAGCAGTTGGTAATTCTTTTTAAAGATTTTATTTACAGAGATGGAGGGGAAGGGCGAGAGAAAGAAGGGGAAAGAAATACCAGTGCACAACAGATCGGTTGCCTCCCACAGGCCCCCTGTTGAGGACTTGGCCTGAAACCCAGGCATGCGCCCTGCCTGGGAATCAAACCAGTGACCTTCCAGTTCACAGGCCAGCACTCAGTCCACCGAGCCACACCAGCCAGAGCAGCAATTGGTAATTTTTAATGCTTTTCCATATTTTGAACTGGATGCTTAAAAGTAGGATATTATCATGAGGATAAAGGAGGTATATTAAAACCAACTTTATCCTTACATTGCTATGACTGGGGGAGTCATAAGGCAGAGGTTTGTCACTGTCCTAAACATGATGTAGTTGACAAGCACTAGATCAGAAGTCAGATGGCTCAGCTTCTTTAAACACCAACTTTGTGGATGACAAGATAGGTAACCTTCTTTTAAAAGACCTACACCTTCCTGAGAAATAATATGAGAAAAATATACTCTAAAACAAAGTGGCATGCAAATACAGAATGCATTATTAGTTTTTGAAATGAAATGACCCTCTTTTAGTAAAGAACTCTTAAAATTAGTAGGTCTGCCCGGCTGGTGTAGCTCAGTGGATTGAGCGTGGGCTGGGAACCAGAGGGTCCCAGTTCGATTCCCAGTCGGGGCACATGCCTGGGTTGCGGGCCAGGTCCCCAATGAGGGCCATATGAGAGGCAACCATACATTGCTCTTTCTCCCTTCCTTCTCCTCTCTCTAAAAATAAATAAATAAAATCTTAAAAAAAAAAATTAGTAGGTCTTTCAAATTGTGCTCTATTTGCTTTAGAGTGGAAGTAAAATATAAGCGTCGTGATATAATTGATGGCTCATCAGTTAGGTTTCCAGGCCAAAAAACAAAGGCTCTCAGAATCATTATGCATATCATAGCCAAATAAGTTCTAGCATTACAAAACTTGCCTTAAAGAGCGCATCAACCCTTCCGTGACAGTGTGACTCCAACACAAATTAGTCACTTAATTTATGCTATAGCCACTGAAATATTTTGATGTGGATAAAAGAGAGAGCCTCTCTCCTGAAGTCTGGAACTTTGTTCTCCCTTCCTCCTTGCTAAGTGTGAAAGTCTAATCAGAACTAGTGTTGAGGACACTGAATTGTTCTCAAGGGCATCAATGAAAGGACCCTATTTTGAAACTCTTAAGCCTTTCCCCCTAGAGGTTGCAGTCATAGGGAAACAGGTATCAAGTTCAGTACCTATGGCTTAAGTCCAATTGTGGTTCATGATACTTCACGAACTTCATTATATACTACATGAAGGGTGATGAATGTTTCTGAATTTTTATAGTCCTCTGATACTGGATAACAGTCAAGAAATAACAGATATTTAAGATGAATCAAAGTCATCCTGGTGGAAATACTAATAAATGTCTAATAAGGAACCATGTATATAAGATAACCATTGGCCTATGAGATGTTGAAGAAAGGTGGAATATTTAAAGGCAGGAGTCATGGAATTATTAGTGATAAGATCCTCTGTTAGAAAAATGTATATGCATTAGAAAATTAGGTTGGACAAGTCAATTTAGCCCCTTTCATTCCTTTTTAGAAGCTGTAAGTCAAACTGAGAGAAGAGATATACAAGGTCTCTCAAATTGTGCTCTATTTGCTTTAGAGAGAAGTAAAATATAAGCATGGTGATATAATTGATGGCTCATCAGTTATAATTATGTTTCATAAATTCCTTAAAGACATCTTCCTTAAAAAGGTATCTGGGGGAGATTTCCGGCAAGATGGCGGCGTAGGTGGACACACCGTACCTCCGCACACAACCAAACGAGGAAAAAACAGCAATTTAATGAAACAAAAACAGCCAGATCTGACAGAAAATCAAACTGAAAGGAAGTCTGACAACCAAGGAGTTAAAGAAGACACTTACATCCAGTCTGGTGCATCACAACACAGTGACGAGGGTTACCCCACCCCCACAGACAGCGTCACAAAATAGTGATGTGAGTTGACCCACCCTTGTGAACACCTAAAGCTCTGCCCCTTAAAGTAACAGGTGCACCAGGGGGAAAAATGGCCCAAATGAAAGAACATATCAAAGCTCCAGAACTAACCGACCAAGAGATAGCCAACCTATCAGATGCACAGTTTAAAACGCTGGTAATCAGGTTGGCCACAGAATTCGATGAAAAATTATCACAATTACTTGAACAAATGAGGCAATTACTTGAACAAATGAGGAGAGATCTGCAGGGAACCAATAGGGATAAGAAGGAAACTGGGACTCAAATCAATGGAGTGGACCAACAGAAAGAAAAAAACATCCAACCAGAAAAGAATGAAGAAACAAGAATTCAAAAAATGAAGGAGGGGCTCAGAAACCTCCAGGACATCTATAAACGGCCCAACATATGGATCATAGGGCTGCCAGAAGGAGAAGAGGAAGACCAAGAGATTGAAAACTTATTTGAACAAATAATGATGGAGAACTTCCCCAAGCTGGTGAAGGAAATAGACTTTCAGGAAGTCCAGGAAGCTCAGAGAGTCCCAAAGAAGTTGGACCCAAAGAGGACCACACCAAGACACATCATAATTACACTACCCAAGATTAAAGATAAGGAGAGAATCCTAGAAGCAGCAAGAGAAAAGGTGACAGTTACGTACAAAGGAATTCCCATAAGACTGTCAGCTGATTTCTCAAAAGAGACCTTGCAGGCAAGAAGGGGCTGGAGAGAAGCATTCCAAGTCATGAAAGGCAAGGACCTACATCCAAGAATACTCTATCCAGCAAAGCTATCATTTAGAATGGAAGGACAGATAAAGTGCTTCTCAGATAAGGTCAAGTTCAAGAAGTTCATCATCAGCCAGCCTTTATTATATGAAATGTTAAAGGGATTTATATAAGGTATGGAGGAATATCAACAGGGGAGTGGTAGGGGGAGATGGGGGGAAAGGGGCACAGAATAAGTAGCATAAATGGGAGGTAGAAAACAGACAGGGGGAGGTTAAGGAAAGGCAGAAGCAAAAGAACTTATGTGTATGACCTA
>PVJI01001579.1:0-55528 GCA_004026765.1 Micronycteris hirsuta | reverse complement strand
TTAACAGTACCAACTTTTGAAGAGTAGTTATCTTCAGCTCTGAGCTACTTGGCAGAACAAGATATGTGGAGGAATACTGGGGGGAACACTGATTCTCTAGTGCATTGGTTCTCACAAGGAAGAGGGAGAGAGTGCACAAGCTCTCTAGTGTCTCTTTTTATGAGGGAACTAATCTCATCATGAGGGTCCTACTCTTATGACCTCATATAAACCTGATTATCTCCAAAGACCCCATCTCCAAATGCCATCATATTGCAGGGGACACAATTTAGCACCAACTTTTATAAAAAATAAATGATAATTTGGTAATTCTTGGTTTGGGAACAGAAATAAAATGTAAATTCTGCATTTGTTATGATGAAGATGTAAACATGCTACATTATTGCTGGGAACAGAAGACTTGGTTGCCATGACTGACTAGTGGAAATGAAAAGGAAAATGAGGTCCTGGCAGGGTGGCTCAGTTGAGTGGAGTGTCATCACATACACCAAAAGGTTGTGGGTTCCATTCCCAGTCAGGGCACATACCTAGTTGTGGGTTCAATTCCCAGTTGGGGAGTTTATGGGAGGCAACCACTCAATGTTTCTCTCTCTCTCCTCTCTAAAATCAATAAACATATCCTCAGCTGAGAATTTTTTTAAAAAGGAAAAGGAGGAATGACTTCTCCTCCTATAGCCTTATGTTAATTAGTTAAAGCAGCATTTTAGAGAGGGAAGAGGAAGATGTCTTCCTAAGACAACTTTGATAATATTTAGGGAATACCATATTTTGCCATGTATAATGCCCACTTTTTGCCCAAATTTTGAGGGAAAAATAAGGAAGCGCATTATATATGGATAGTATTAATTCTGTATCTATATGTTTTTAATTATTTTATTTATGCTTATGCATTAAAAGTATAACTCCAGAAAGCAGTAACGATGTCCATATGCAAAACACTACCTTGGAATACAATTGTCGGTTTTGTTTCTAAATATAAATAAAAAATTGAACTGAAAAATTAAAATGAAAAATATTTTCCTGGAAGTTTGAGCCAAAAACGTGGGTGCACATTATATGTCGGAGCATACTATACACAGCAAAATACAGTAAGTAGGGAAGTGACATTTATTTGGCCTAGTTGCAGGCAATAAACTCTCAGTTTTTGTTTATCTGGGGAAGTCTTTATTTTACCTTCACTTTTGGAGGAAAGTTTTGCTGGGTATAATAGTCTTAGCTGACTGCTTCCTTCCCCACCCCAGTATTTTGATTATGTCATTCCATTTCCTTCTGGCTGAAGAGATTTCTGCTGAGAAATCTGGTTAGTATCTTCTGAGAGCACGCTTGCACTTGAAGAATTGCTTTTCTTTTGCTGCTTCAAAGACTCTGTGACTTTTGACAGTTTGATTATAATGTCTTAGAATAGACCTCTTTGGATTAATCCTAGTTTGAATTTTTTAAGCTTATTGAATTTATATGTCTGTCTCTTTCTTCAAATTTGAGAAATTTTCAGCCATTACTTCTTCAAATAGGCTCTCTGCCCCTTTCTCTCCTAGTCTCCCATAATGCATTGTGAAAGTACGGGGTATTATACATATAGATCTCTGCCCCAGACACGGAACTCCTGAAACCCTCTTATATAGTGTTCTAATATTTGGTCTTTGACTCTTAATTCCTTAGAAAGATCTCCTAAAATGTAATTTTCTAAGTGAAAGGAGCATCTGGCAGAGTTCCTAAATCCCTTGGATTTCCTGGGAAATAGGAGTATCTTTTGTTCTAATGAGGTAACTCTCAGTGGAAGCCAGGATAGGGGGTATTCACCAGAAAGACCAAGCCATGATTAGAAGACTGGTACTTTCAGGACTACTCCCAATTTTCTGGAGAGAGGAGAGAGGTGGACATTGAGTTAATCTACGCCTCCATGATGAAACCTCCATAAAAATCTCTAAAGTATGAAGTTTGGGGAGTTTCCAGGTTGGCAAATACATCAACATGTTAGAGGGATGGCATACCGCAACTTCATGGGGACAAAAGCTCCTGCTCTCAGGACCCTTCCAGACTATACCCTATGTATCTCTCCATCTGCCTGGTCATCAGTATCCTTTAAAATATCCTTTGTAATAAATCAGCAATACAGGTTACCCCCACTATTCAAAGTAGAACATTCCTAAGAAAATATTAGTAAGCCAAAATGGAGTAAAGCTGAGTATCCCCTACTTATCAATAGTTGGCATTGCACTACTTTGCTTTTATGAAAGACCAACATTAGTATAGCAACAACATTTTTCATGCAAGCAAAAATCCTTTATATATTTCCTTAAGTTAACAAAAACAGGCACTAATGTAGGGTCTCAGAAAAGTGAAGTGGCTTAACACAAACTTTCAGAAAGTGGAGGGACACCTCTAATAAGTAAAATGTTTTCCTAGGTTCTGTGAACCACTCTAGCAAATTATTTAAACCAGACTGTGTATCATGGGAACCTCCCATTTATAGCCAAGTTAGACAGAAGTTGTGGGTTACCTGGTGACCCATTTTTATGGAATTGAAATGTAGGACACCTGGCTGTCAGAGAATTGGTTAAGTGTAGGAAAAAAATCTCCACATCTGGTGTGAGAGATATTATATGAGTCGAACACAGTTCTTTTTTCTTAGACATGCATATATTGGTCTGCCCTCCTAAGTACCTTAGGGTCTCTTAATTATTTTTTCTTTTTGCTCCTCTGAATTGACAATTTCAAATGGCTTTAAGTCTGTCAATTAAGTCTGTCAATTCTTTCTTCTGTTTGATCCAGTCTGCTGTTGATCTCATCTGGTAAATTTTTCACAACCATTACTATATTCTTCAGCTTCAGAATTTCTGTTTGGTTTTTTATACAGTTTCTATGATTTTGTTAATATTCTCATTTTGTTCATACACAATTTCCCTGATTTCATTTAATTGTCTGTGTTCTCTTTTAGCTCATTGAGGATCTTTATGATAGTTATTTTAAACTTTTTGTCAGGTAACTAATGGTGCTCCCTTTTTTTAGGGTCAGTTTCTGAAGATTTATTTTGTTCCTTTGATTGGGCCATGTTTTTCCTTTTATTTGTATGCCACATTTTCTGTTTAAATTAGGCATTTGAAAATACAATCAACTCTGTTATTCTTTATGGATTAGTTTTATACAGAAAAGATCTTCATCCAGCTAGAGAATTTTGGTATCCTCAAAAACCTTTTCTGCTGATGTGTCTCCTCTGGGCTTGTATGTGTAATTTCAGAGCTCTAGAGGTTTGCCTGTTTCTACTCAGGAGCTCCCCTGGTGTATGTCTGGAGATTGCAGTCTCTGATACTGTAGCAAGCCTCAGGACTTGCCTTTGTTTTCAATAGTCCCCCAGGCATCCAAGGGTGTTGCTACCTTTCCTGTCAGTGCTCCAAGAATTATGTGAAACAAAAACCAGTCCCTTGGGTAGTATTGCAAAAGGTCAGAATGCTGGTTACACATTTCATCCTTTTTTTCCCACCTGAAGGAGAAGGCATAAGTTTCGAACTTTCTCTTGATCATGCCTGTGCTGTCATGTTCTGTGCTGTGCTCTGCCAGGAGTGGGATGAGGTATAGCAGGTAAGCACAATGGGCTATCCTACCTACTATAATGACCCTCTTCTTGCTCTTGCACTTGCCTGGGGTGCTATATTCTCTCAACTGGTTTCTGAAGTTTTCACAAATACAACCTGGTCTATGTACCACTGTTAAGTCAGTGTCACCATGGGAAACAAAGGGCCTGGAGCTTCCTATTCCACCACGTTACTGATGTTACTCTGGTTTACATGTTTTAAAAGTTTTCTTGTGTAATGAAACACACTATAAATAAATATAATACAGAAAATATAATAGATGACATGTAAAAGCTTTTAATCTTTGGAGAAAATAAGCTATTTTTCATTTTTTTCAGCAAATCCAACCAAATTTTAAAAGTTTCTAAGAGTTTTCAATGTAAAGACTCAAAGAATTTCTCCTCCATTTAAAAAAATTTATTTTTCAATTACATTTTACATTCAATATTATTTTTTATTACTTTCAGGTGTATAGCACAGTGGTTAGATAATCATATACTTTACAAAGTGGTCCCCTGATATTTCAAGTATCATACATAATTATCACAATGTTATTGACTGTATTCCCTATGCTGTACTTTATATCTCCATGACTAGTTTGCGACTACCAATTTGTAGTTATTAATCTCTTCACTTTTTTTACCAAGCCCTCTAATCCCCCCTCCCTCTCACAACCATAAGTGTGTTCTCTATATCTATGAGTCTGATTCTATTTTGTTTATTTTGTTCTTTAGATTACACATTTAAGTGAAATCATATTTCTGACTTATTTCACTTAGCACAACACTCTTTAAGTTCATCCATGCTGTCGCAAATGGTAAGCTTAAATTCCTTTTTATGGGTAAGTAAAATTCCACTGTATAACTGTACCACCACTATAATCCACTAATCTATTGATGGCACTTGGGTTGCTTCCATATTTTGGCCATTGTAAATAACATTGCCATAAACATAGGAGTGTCTATATTATTTCCAATTAGTGTTTCAGGTTTCTTCTTCTCCTCCATTTTAATTGTACATAATTATACAACAAAGTCTTGGTTTTTCAATTTAATATAATTATTGGAAATTATATCAAGTACCTTATATATTGCAGGAAGTACTGATTATAATTTTTAAAAAGTTAATCCTTACAGAGAAAGATGGAGCTATGAACTAAGTTCATAAACTTATGTACTTAAAGTTTATTTACATGTTATTAATTTTGTTAGAACAAAAATGTCCAAGACAACAATTATGACTATACCAAAAGACTCTTACACCCTTGGCACCAAACCCTGATAACCTACAGTATCCCTAAATATCAACACATTCTAAAATGATTTGATTTTCTACAGATTTTTCTAAACAAGGCATTATCTACATCACTGTGAATTACAGATATATCCTGTGTGGCCAGAAATACTTAAGTGCTTTTATAAAGATTATTTCTGAATTCATTTCACATAAATGGATTTGGAATATGAAAAGGAAATCTATAACAAGTATATTGTAAATATAGAAAAAACTTTATTTTAAAAAGCTCTCCTTAGAATTTAGTATAAAAACTATCTACACTATCCATTAGCTTGTAATGTGGTTGCTTATCTCTAACATATACTACATTAGCTGCTCACAGTGGGTGATAAACCAATTATTTTTGTAAATTAAAATATAAATGCTAAAAAAATTATACAATGCTAAATTTGACTTACCATGAAATTAAAAAAATATAATACACCATTTTCCCTGACAAATTTTTTAAATGTTTAAGAGTAAATGTTTAAGAGATCACTGATACAACTATGATCAGAAATATCACAACATATTCTGTATCCATAAATTTATGTGAAACAGATACAATATTGAGCTAGAAGTCAAATTGATGTCTAATCCTGGAGTTCACCAAATCTTTAACTTCTTAATTTGTTTATATATATGAAATGGTGTAAACGAAAACAGAATAATACTGTATTTTAATTTTCATCAAATTATCTGCTTTCAGGTAATAGGCTATGACTCTCCTTCATGTACATTAAAAATACTATATAAATATATTGACGGAAAGACTTAAGAAAGGACAGAATGAACTTTTATACTCTCTGTAGGAGAATACCTATAGGAGAATAGTTTTATGAGGAGAATATCTCATAAAAGTCTGCTTAACTGAATTGAAACAGCTAAATACACTGTAACAGACCACCTTCAAGAAGAGCACTGCCTGCAATTATACACAAAAATACAAATGAAAATTAGCACTTACCAAAAGACTGTAAAATTGTTTAATCAGAACAGATACAACTCTCAGCAAACGCATGCAGATAGGAAAATATGGTTTTTCAACTGGTGCTGGAGAAGATGAAGTGTTGGAACCTTGTCTGAACTTTATATTTGGAGAAAAGAGCTTTATCACAAGAGGACATACTCTTTCTTTTAAGAGGAAGCTAAATTCCTGGTGCTATTTGCAAAAATTTAAAAAAAGGAGAAAAAAGCAATTAACTTAGTTTGTACTTAATGCTAAAACAGTCTCACTATTAAAGAAAACTTCTTAATAATCTGTATAAATAATTAAGTTTTATTATAAGTTTATCATTTTATTTTTTATTATTTACAAACAATTCTGAAATTAGTATTGCTGTTTGAAAGTGTAAGATCAAAATGACAATCAATATTTCAATAGGTTTTTTTTAAAGAATCTAAATTAAAAACAAACATTTAATGATTTTGGATTTAGTGATGCTCATTGCTAGGAATTTCAATTTTAGCAGGACACTAACAATTAAAAACATAAAGAACAGAAGAAAGAAAATAGATTACACCAACTCAAGCAGATAAAGCTTTTAAAACAGGTAGTTGAGAGAAATCTTGATTAATAAAGTAAATATAAAAAGTTTTATACAATTTATTGATTCTTTTGTGCAAAAATAATTACACTCATGCTTGGATGTATTAACATAGTACTTTATTCTACTTAGATTGCTTAAACAGAACACATTAAGCTGATAAAAAATACAATTTTTAATATAAAAAAATCTTGCAAAGACTAAACATTTTACTTATACTCATCGTATAAGCAGAAAACTTCCCTTAACCTGTTAATTCCCTATGTAAGTAGTCCCAGTTTACTGATAATATAAGGCCCAGTCAACCTCAAATGTCTAACCTCATATGCATATTATTATGTTGTTTTAATCATTCAAATTTTGTTGAGGATAAGAACAAAGACACAATCATAAATATCATTCAATCTAATCTTTAAATCTTACAAAAAGAAGAAACAATAAGGCACAGAGCAGAACCACAAAATTTTTTGCTCAGAATCACAAAATTTTTGCCCTAGCTGGTGTAGCTCAGTGGATTGAGCATGTGCCTGTGAACCAAAGGGTCACCAGTAGGATTCCCAGCCAGGGCACATGCTTGGGTTGCAGGCCAGGTCCTCAGTAGGGAGCACGTGAGAGGCAACCACACATTGATGTTTCTCTCCCTCTCTTTCTCCTTCCCTTCCCCTCTCTCTAAAAATAAATAAAATCTTTTTTAAAAATCACAAAATTTTTAATGTATTTTAAAAAATCAGATTCATTCAAGGAAAGCAATCAGAGGAAAAAATCAAATTCATTTGAGGGAAAAAACATGGATAAAAAGATAAAAAGCCTTGTAAAATTTTACTTCCTAGAGAAAATTAAGTTAGTCACTTTTAATTCCAAATTAATTCTTTCCAGACTTTTATAACCATTTAATGTACTTTCTAATTCTTTTCCCCCAAAATGGAATCTTAAGAGTTTAGTGATTTGAAATTCTACAATCATATCTACAGTTAGATTCTTTGCTGAAATTAACGGCATAATGAAGGTCATTTTCATACTTTACTAAATAATTTTATGTATTGTTTAACTTATGAATATTACAGACAACTCTTAAAGTCCTAATCTATTCACTTTTATCCCTTACCGCTCAACTGATTACAACTAATTTCCTCTATAATCACCATGAACAGCCCAACTCCACTGAAATTATTCTCATTATATTCATCATGATCCTGTGAACCAAGTAAACTACCTTCTCTTTTCAGTCTTCATCTTACCAGATCTCTCGGAAGCACCTGACTTAACTGATTACTTGGTTCATCTTGAAGCTTTCTTTCCTCTGTGTTTTGTATGTCTCACTGTCTCAGATGCACTCATGTCTTTTTGGCCTCATGTTCTTAGTCTCTTTTATGTTCTTATCCTTTTACGCCTAACCATTTAACACTGAGATTCCTCAGAGCTCCAGAGGAGTAGCAGGCCCTGGCTTCCTAGTCTATGCCATCAACATGGGTGATCTTATTCACTCCCATGTCTTCAATTAACTACTATAAGCCACTGATATTTGAATTTACAATGTAATTTCAGCCCAAAACCTTACTCTGAGCTCGAGATGCATAAATTCAACTAACATATTGCAGTATCTCTTTCTGAAGTATCTGAGTATGTTTAAAACTGAATAATTTATGCTTTGTAATGAAAATTTTACCCGTAGATTTATTCCATCTTAGCAAGCAATTCACTGCTTAAGCCAGAAAGCTAGAAGTCATATTTGACTCATTAAGTATATAATGACTCAATAAGTTATATAATTTTCTGATTTTTATCTTGAACATGGCAAAAAAAAATTGGCTTTTTCCTCAACTACCACATTTCATTGATTTATTCAGCAATTACTGGCTTACTCTTAATATGTACCAAAAACTGTGCAAGGGAAAGGGGCTCAGGGTTAAGTTCAATTTTGTCCCTGTCCTTTTGGACTTATTTTCTAGACACAGATCCTTTTTCAGGGTCACTGCTCTGGAGTATTCTTTTCCTATTCTACCTATGTCTCCCACCTAACTACTCTTCATCCTTCAGGTAAAAGCTTTATATGTTTGGTTCATCACCAACTCCCCACTAGGTTCGGTACCTATGTTACTCATTCCCATAGCACTTTTTATACTTTCCCTCACAGCATTCATCACATCTTATCATTCAGTTAACATTTTCCTCCAAATTAGACTTTTAATAGGGCCAAAATATTATCATTTAACCTCTGTATCCTAGGCACAGAACACATAGACCAGCACATTCTAAGTGTGTGGCAAATTCTGGTTGAATTGAGTAAATGATGTGTGAAAGAAAACAAATACTTCTCTCTCAATGAAAACTTTACAGGAGTAAATTCTAGGATCTTACACAGAATAATTCTCTACCCACCTCCCCCGCCAGGAAGAATAAAACAGTAAGAATTGTGTGGGCACAATAAATCTGAAATGTAAAACATTTTTTCAAATCTTTTCCTACAAAATCAGAAAACACAATCCCAAGTACAGAAATTTTTTATTAGATTCAGTTACCAACACGTTCATTCATTCACATATTTATCAAAGACCTGCCATATGCAAGGCACTGTTATAGGCATCTGTAAAACAGAGAACTAAGTTCCTGCCTCATAGAGCTTACTTTCCTATAGAGAAAGAGAGAAATTAAACTAATGTACAAATACATAATATGTCAGGAGGTAATAGTGCTGAAAAAAATAAAGAGTGAGAAAGATAAGGATATTGGCATGAATAAAAAGTTGTCATTTCATACAAAGTGGTTGGGGAAGTTTTGTCTGATAAGTTGACCACTGAACAAAGACCTCAAAAAAGTAAGAGAACAAGCCATATGGGAGAAAAGCATTCCAGACCCAGAAAACAGTACAAAAACCTGAAGCAGAACTCCCCTTGTGTCACTTGAGAAACAGCAAGAATCAGAGTGCTTTTAAAAAGTAATGGCATAGGGAAGACTGCAAAGAGATAAGATAAAAGAATTTGGGGGACTGGTCATTAAAGGTTCCATACACCATTATTAGGACTTCCTCTTTTACTCTGGGCAAAAATGACATTTACAGAAACAAGTTTACAAAAGACTGAAAAGATCCGACTTGTTTTAAAAGACCATTTCTGATGTGGTATGATAAGCAACTATAACAGAACGGAGCAATTGTTGATGCAAAGAGACCAGTTAGAAAGTTAATGTAATAATTTAGGTAACCTGTAAAAAAAATTAAAGATTAATTTTGTTGCAAGATACTACAAATAGCTTACCTGTAAAAAGACTTGTGGAAAATCATTCAGGACTGACTCAAGTAATTCAAGGCCAAATGTTCGAGTCATTTCTGTCATGCCTACTAGCCAGTAAGGAGCATCAGCATTAACCAACTGACAAAGGTCCTGGGAAAGTAAGTCAAATAACAAATAATAAATAAATAAAACATTCATATGCTGGAACAAAAGATGCTTTTCAAAACTCACAGTTCATAAAATTTTTAAATGTTATTTCTTCTTATACAGTTGTTTTCACTCTTTAGAAACAAAGCATTGGTAATTCAAATTTCAAGAAATTGGATTATATAAGAAAGCTTTTAAAGAATCACATAACTTTCAACAATACAGTATAAAGATAAATGAATCATTTAACTATTGACAGTATATAGAGTGCACAGATAAATGAACTACAACTATCAACAGTATATATAAAGTACAAAGACAAATGGTTAATCTAAAATTTATTTAATGAAAATCCACTTAACATAACCTTTGATCAAAATCAATCAAACTTTCAGTACAGATGAACTTTTTTACTTAAAAGATTTATTCATGACAAGTAATATAAAAATCAGGCATTTGTATATCAAATTATATTAAGTAGACCATTCGTTACTTGAATTTTCCTATTAAAGAAATTATTTTATAAGACTAGTCATCTTCAATTTACCTATTTGCTGGTTGTATCTTTAACTCATTTTATTTCCTTAAAGTGAAACATAACATTTTATTATATCAATTAGCTATAAATGCTCTTTAAAGTTTTAGAACTTCTTTGAAATACTACTTTTGACACTTCGAAATTTGACAATTTTGAAAATTGACACTTAAAAAATAAATCACACACATAAAATTCCAGTAAAAATTCAAAATTACATTCTATAATGAAAATTACTTTTATTAACTGAAATACCTGGAAAAGCATATATGCATCTTTAGCACAAGGTTTGAGGGTACTGACAGATCTTCTGTTACTGTTTGCTTGGACCAGCACTGGTTGTTCTATAGTATCTGCAATCAAAGTAAGATAGGTTTCAGGACTTTATAATGACCCTTAATAAATCAGATACTGCATCCTATTTAAAAGGTATGTTTAAAAGAGAAATGTATACTTTAATTAAAAGTTCAGAACTATGCCTCTAAAATGAAAAAAAAAAGGTAATCTATTTTTATACAAAATTTCACAAAAATCAGTTTACTGCCTTACATTCATTTTAATAAATTTAGTATCTTTATCCATACATTTAAATATCCGGCCCCTTTATTTCACAGATTTGAAATTCACACAATCTTTTAATATGCCTTTGAATATGAAACACATAAGTTTACCAACATAGTTAATACCTATAGCATCTTATCATCTTCACGAGAATTAACTGTTTGATCTGCCCTAATTGCTATGTCAGTTTTAGGTCTTAACTAGCTAAGTGCCAGTTTGTTTCCCAACTCAGCATTTCTTTGAATACTAATAAGATATCGTTCACTATAAATTATGACAAGCAGTTTTGAATAATCCTTGACTAAATACTTGAAAGTTCATTCTACCTTATTAGAAATCATTAAATGAGATATTCAACTTTAGTGACATAGAGGTGAAGCTACCAATCTAGAAATTATATTGAGATTATGAATATACACGACATTCATATTGGAGAACCACCCTGTTTTATCCTTTAAGTTTAATTTCCTAATTTCAAACTGTTAGAATTCCAACTGCATTTCCTATAGTAAAAATGCAGAAACATCAAAATATCAAAGTCTGTAGAAATATTCTAATAAACCAACAGATTGAGAATACTTGAAACTAAATGTGAAAAAATCTGACCAATGGTTAATTTTAGAAGAAGTGAAGTAATTATTAGAATAGGCAGCATTACCAATACTTAACTAGTACCTTCATTTTCACTGGTATTAACAAAAGAACATTAAATAAAATGAAATACTGCATGATATTAAGAGTTTAAGAAAAAAAAAATATGTAAAGGGAAAAGTAGTTTAATCTTTTATTTCCTGACCACATAAAGCAGAAAAATTGCTCATGATGAAAACATCTTACGATCTATTCAACTAATCATAAAAAATCTGCTTTTCATTTAATAAGGATAGTGAAACAATCATAATTTCTATAGTTAAAAGTCATCAAATTACAAATAAATAGTTTATCTATCAGCTCTTTGAAAGGACATGTTTCTAAGGTTTTAGGAAATTTTTTTAATTACAAAAAAAGATAAAAATCACAATAAAAATATTTGATGAAAATAGAAAATGATGTTACCATACGATCTCACCTATAAGTGGAACCTAATTAACAAAACAAACTGGCAAGCAAAATATAGCCAGAGACACTGAAATCAACAACAAACTGACAGTAACCAGAGGGGAGGGGAGATGGAAATCACAAGGGAAAGAAGAGAAAGGGACATAAATGAACATGAATGAGGGATCCATGCACAGAGCCAAGTGGGGATGGGATTGAGGGTGGGAGGTGGGTGTGGGTGGGGCGGGGGAAAGTGGTGGTGGGAAAATGGAGACAACTGCATTTGAACATCAACAAAAAAAAAAAGAAAAAAGGGAAAAAATTAAATAAATATTCCATATTAATACATATTAATAGGTAGACAAAATTACATAACAACAAAATTAAAGACCAATATGAAAAATATGTATAATGTAATGTTTGGTTAAAAATACATACAATGCTATGTTTGATATAAAATGTGAAATTATCTTTATTCTGAAATCATGCATATATTAGAAATATAAATGAAAATAGTTGATTTCTAGGGTGACCAAATTGTGGGGGATTTGTTTTTTGAATTTCCATGATCAATATAATAATGTTGCTAAAATACTTTTTAAAGTATTCTCATTTTTAGGTAGCCCAAGTTCACTTTTTCCACAAGGAAAAAAGCTGAAAATCAATGAAAGAGGAATCATGGATATAAAAATTACCCATTGACAAAAGAAAACAGCTTTTGTCACTTTACCTCTGTGTCGTTCATCTTCAGCAACCATCCTCTCAAAAACAACAGTAACAACTTGTCGCACTGTAGCAGCAGCTGTATTATTGGTAATATTATCTTTTGTGAAGTGTAGTCGAAAACAAAGAACAATTGCCTAAAAAAAAATTTCATTTAGTGTGAAATAAGACTGAAGAACATGACTACTATATTTTATCTGATGTAACTCAAAATTAAATAATTTATGTTCAGCTGTCTCAGTCACAGATACTAAAAGTCCTACCATTTCATACAATAAAACTATAAAAACTCTTCTCTTTTTTTAAAGATTATGTATTTATGTATTTATTTATTTATTTTTAGAGAGAAGGGAAGGAAGGGAGAAAGAGAGGGAGAGAACCATTAATGTGTGGTTGCCTCTCGCACGCCCCCAACTCGGGACTCGGCTCGCAACCCAGGCATGTGCCCTGACTGAGAATCGAACTGGCCGCCCCTTGGTTCGCAGGCTGGCGCTCAATCCACTGAGCCACACCAGCCAGGGAGGCCTTCTATTTTGAAATAGTTCAAACTCTTAATAAATACATAGCTACATAAGGCTAGCTAAGGTTATGTGAAATACACCATTTACAATTTGGCTCATTTAACATTTATATAGTAACGTGCTGTGCTATATTACCCCAGAATGACTTGCTTTGCAAACAACAAGTACTCAAACTTTCTTATATCACTAAATCATCTGGAGAAGCACTATATAAACTTGTTAAGCATATAAACAGATAAAATTATAATTTTTAAAAGCAGTCGTTCTTCGTAAAATCAACTTCATTAAAGTGTAATTTATATACAATGAACCATATCTCTTCTAAAATTTATAGTTGATGAGTTCTGACCATTTATTCACCCTTGAAACTACTGCCACAATTGAGATAGGAGACATTTCCCTTGCCTTGACGTTGCCTTGTGTTCTTTTATAGTCCATTTTTATCTCTTTTACAGACCATTTTTCCTCTGCCCTTGGCCCCAGACAACCCACTGCTTTTTTCACTATAAATCAGCTGGCATTTTCTGTAAATAGAATCATTCAATATGTACTCTTTTGTGTCTGGTGTATTTCACTTGTAATACCTGTAATATTCATACATGCTGTTCTTTGTATCAGTAGTTTGTACTTTTTATTCTTGGGTAGTATTCCATGGCATGGGTTTATCCATTCTTGCTTATCCATTCACCTGCTGATGGACATGTGAGATATATCCACTTTATGGCTATTATGAATAAAGCTGCTATGAACCTTCATATACAAGTCTCTTTGAAGACAAGTCTTTCTATTTACCCTGGCTCAATAAATACCTAGTAGTGAAACTGCTGAATCACAAGGTAAGTATAGGTTAAACTTTTAAAGAAAAAGCTAGCTTTCCAAAATGGCTTTATAATTTTATATTCCCTCTAGCATTACACGTGAGTTCAGAACTATTCTACATACTGAACACTTGATGTGGTCAGTCTTTTAAAATTTTAGCTATTCTAATGGGTGTGTAATGATACTTCCTTATGCTTTTAATTTGCTTTTCCCTGACACATATTGTTGCTGAGCCAATTTCCACATATTCTTTAGCCATCTGAATATCTTATATTGTGAAGTGTCTGTTGAAATCATTTGTCCATTTTTATTGGGTCTACAAATGAGGTGTAAGAATTTTTTATAAACTCTAGATAAAACTTTTTGTCAGATATTTTAAAATATTTTCCTCCATTCTGTGACTTCTTTTATGATTCATGGGTTTTTTGCTATACCTAAGAAATGTCTGTCTACCGTTGATATAGTTTCTCCTACATATTCTTCTAGAAGTTTCATAGTTTTAAAAGAAAGATATTTGAACAAAAACATGATAGTTTAAATTCTATACCTACCATATTAATTAGAGTAAAAGTTTTTAAGGAAACAAATAGCCTACCACTACCACTCTTTAAATTCCAAATGTACAGAAGATTTTACATTACTCAATTTTGTATTATTTCTTTATACTTCATTTTTTATTCCAAAATATTACATTTCCAAATTAACCAACATACTAAAACTAATGTCTATATTTCTTTATAAAACTATAATCAGTTCTTATTGCTTTGGTAGGTCAAACAATAATCTTTTATAAAATTTTTAAAAATTATATATATCTCAGAACAACTAGAAACGAAGAGGAACTACATACAACAAAATTATATACAGAGTATGGCAAAAGTAGATTTACAGTTATTTGTATGGCAAATAATACAGTAATTAGTAAATAGTTAACACAAAAAATAAACTCTGTGTTTCACATACAACTATAAGCCTACTTTTGCCCAACCCACTTTAAAAAATACATGTTTTATAGAGCAGGTATAAGGTTAAAAAAATAAGCTATTCGTAATTAAGTAAAATTTCATTATGACCTAAGCACATCAAAAATAACTAGAAAAGATATACTCTCTAGTGATTGTATATACAGCTCAATCTGACAGTACGCTTTTCTACTTGGAAAGTCATACATTTTTAAAGGCATGCTAATTATAATAGGACTATTAGTAAAAGTTCAACAAATTCCTTAAACAATAAACCATTAATCAAAGACTGTTCTTTGTATTACGCTCTGTATTTTCTGTTCTTTAGAAATATTTAATAATTTTCAAAAAGTTTTTAAAGAAGCCCTGGCTGGTGTAGCTCAGTGGATTGAGCGAGGGCTGGGAACCAGAGGGTCCTGGTTCGATTCCCAGTCAGGGCACATGCCTGGGTTGCGGACCAGGTCCCCGTGAGGGCCATGTGAGAGGCAACCATACATTGCTGTTTCTCTCCCTCTCTGTCTCCCTCCCCTCCCCTCTCTCTAAAAATAAATAAAAATAAAATCTTAAAAAAAAAAAAGTTTTTAAAGAGTGAAACAAATAATAGACTAGCAATTATATATTCCAAAGATGAGAGTGGTAAGAAATGAGAAATACCCATCATACATGCAGCGTTATATTGTATAAATGCCAAAAGGACACATTCCAGCTACTTAATGGACAGGTTTAAACTACCTGGCTTATATATCATATATATATGAAATCATTTTTTAAAAGGGGTAAGGGAGCCCTGACCAACGTGGTATCATTCTGCAAAGCAGGAGACATGCCTGAGTTGCAGGTTTGGTCCCCGGTCAGGGTGCGTGCAAGAGGCAACCAATCGATGTTTCTCCGTCTCTTTGTCCCTCCCTTCCCCTTTCTCTAAAAATAAATAAAATTTTTAAAAAAGGGAAAAGAGACAAGGGAGAGCTATCAGAAAATACTCAAGGCAATGGTGGACAACACTGATACCTCAAATCTTTTTTTTTCCTGTTACTTTCCTCTTTCTCTATTCTTACTCCTCTGCTACTTTTCTTTTGCATTTCCCACTTATAACTAACCCTGTCATCTACACTCAAAGGGCTTTTTGCTTCATCACCCTACCCTGATTTCAACTCTAATCTGAGGGAAATGAGGCACTGATAGTTTTTAACCTGCAATGTCTCCAGGGAAGTTGCCTTTGGTTCAAATTAGGCTTTTCTCTTTCAGCCAGCTTATTCAAGTACTGTCTCAAAGCACTTATGAACTTGGGCAAACAGGATTCCTACCTTAGAGAGGGCCTCATCATGAACCACTGTATTGGTTGTTAAAAGAACAAGAACTGTTTGAAGTAGCTTAAGTTCTTCAAGACTATTTTCCATTAGCTGCCAAAGCATGTTAATTATATTTCCAGCTGCGGTCTGTAAAATAATTATTTTAATCACTGTCAACAAATAAAATGTGTACTTAAGTCTCTAATTAGTAAAGATATACAAATATTACCTTACCTGGAGAGAATTTCTTGATCACAATAACAAAGCCCATGTTTCTATATATACAGATCCAAACACAAGTCTTTCAACTAATTTGTTGAGACTTAAAACCAATTAAATGTCTTCTAAAAAATTAATCTCTTTAAAATACAATGTACCACTTGAAAATTTGCAAATAATAGAATGAAATCCTGAAATACCTAGTCAAAATCAAAGCTCACGTCTATAACAATAATTCATTTGTACACAAAATGGACATATGCAAATTACCTATGTGTCTGTTACAGTTTCCTATTTCATCTACAATATGTTATAGAAAAAACAAAATGCAACTTAAATTAACAACATACTTATAATCTCAATTAAACCTCACAGTGTTTGGAATGCTACACTAAAGGAAAAAGAATTTACCACTTCTATTAAAGTACCTTATGAAGTACAAAGTTAAGGTTAACAGCATTACATTTAAAAACAGGATGCAGATTCATAGTGATACAATGTTTTTCCTTGTTTTACCATCACAAGATTAGAAACAAACAATACACTTAATTAATGAACAACAAATATCACTGCAGATAATCAAGGAAACAGTCATGACTTTCCTTCCTACCTTTAAAAATTTTTATGCCTTGTATTCTTTGCAATGATATTGAAAGTTTGCTTGTTCCCAAAATTATCATCTACATTACTGAGCTGTTACTACTTATAAATGATTTGAAAAAAATGTACTTCATCTTTTTATTTATGAGTGCTTAATAATGAAATAATTTGCTAATCTTTTAAAATTAAGCCACATCCTTTAAGAACACTGCTAGTCATAAAACTGTTTTACATTAAATATCAGGTCTGTTTCATTCTCCCCTATGAAAACTCCTGATTTGATTCTTAGGTGCATAGTTCAGATAAAATCTTCACATTACCTCAGACACAACTTCATGTGACATGAGTCTTTGAATGGCGGCCAAACATAGCTGAGTGATCTTCGGTTCTTTGGTTCCACAACCCATTAGAAAAGGCTGAACAACTTCTGAGCTGTTCTCTTTCAATGCTTTATTTAGAACACATATAAAATAAATTATTAAATCTAATTCATAAACAGCAATACATTTTTATATTACTACAACTAGTAAAAACAATTTAAAAAGTTATGTAAAAAAAACCCACCAAAATAAAAATCAAATATGAGTTAAAATATTTCAAATAGATGATACAAACTCCGTATCTAAACTGCGCCCCTTAACTACAGCTTTGCCACGCCTTTCTCCGGGCTCTCTATCCTTTGCTGCTGCTTCTTCTGCTATGATCTTTAAGGTCAACTTCTCAGAAGTTCTGGGCTGCCTCAAAGAAGCATACTATTTCTTCAACAATGAAGAAAAACTTGAATAAAAATTCATATTATAGAGCAGAAAAACTAATTTAAAACAGAATACACATCATCCCACCACACTTCTGAATGTTCAGAAACTCCCCATAATTTTATTATATGCCTTTAATTTACATAACGTTAATTTCTTCGAGGAATATGCTCATTAAAAACAATAACACGACTCCTTTTATTAATGAACATTACTTTACATTAATTGGATGCACATGCTGTAATTCCAGATCTTAATTTAACTCCTCCTACCAAGCCAATTTCTTCAGCAGTTTTAAAGTAGCAACAAAAATGTAAAAGGACAGAAAAATGCATAAACTGAATTAGACATTGTTACCACAGACAGGTAACACCAGGGAGTCCTCCGCCACTGGCCAGGATGGCGCAGGGGGAGGTTCTTACACTGAGCACACCAAAAGCTGGAAAGAAGAATAGAAAGGGCCTGAGCACACCAAAAGCTACAGGATGATTGGATAGAAAAAGAACGCCCTCCCCTCCCACCCCTATAAGAACTGTAGGCTTGAGCAGAAATATGAGGTGGTCTTTGAAACAGGAATCCACCATTCTCCCAGGTGGGAACCTGAATAAACCTCTTTCGTTTTGCACCAGCACCTGTCTCTAGAGTTTGGTTTTTGCTGCCACAGGCAGCCAAAACCACTTTGTTCAATTTGAATATAATTAAATTTATAAAATAAAATTAAATCAATACACATTGAATGGCTACACAAAGACGAATAAGAAAGGTCAGTCATCCTCAGGGAATATGAATAAATAACATGAAACTCTGAATCAAGAGCATATTAAACTTATGCATTTGGTATATGCTTTTCAAAGGTGCTATACCCAGCAATTATTTTTTGAGGTTAAGACTTCTGATAAAAACATACAACTCTGTGTTTTAACAAGTTTTTCAAAAGAAATTCTGAGAATGTCATCCAGAATAGGCATTTAAAAGTATAAAAACAATGTTAACATTAATTGTATCACTTAAATCTCTACCTTTCTGTTCCCAAGCCTCCCTTTATGGCAGGGGTGTCAAACTCATTTTCACTGGGGGCCACATCAGCCTCGAGGTTGCCTTCAAAGCGCCAAATGTAGTTCTAGGACTGTATAAATGTAACTACTCCCTAACAGTTAAGCGAGAGCTGGGCGCTGCAGGTAGAAACAAGATGCCAGGCCTGATAAAACAAGGTGGGGGGCTAGATTTGGCCTGCAGGCCTTGTGTCTGCCACCTGTGCATTATAGTATGGTAAATAAAGACTACAATTTCTTATCCCATGCTCCATAAAGTCCCTCAGTATGACAATATAAATTAGTGAGTTACAACACCTAAAAGATGGCAAATACGACTTCCAAAAACAGTTTCCAAAAGGGCTCTTTTGCCTTATTTCCTTGCTTTCTTGTGCATAAAGGTTTTGATTCAAATACAGAGATACAAATTTTCCATAACAATGTTTCAAAACATTTATGGATTATTCAAAGATGTCAATAAAACTCTAAAGCATTAAATATCCTGCCATATTCAATCTTGCCAAAATCACTGAAATATGAAGCTAACCCTAACTCTGCTGAACATTTATTTTTCATGATATGATTTCTTAAAATTAAACAGAATATTGTATCACATATGCCAGCACGGAGTCTGTTACTCAGACTTCACAAGCATCTCTCCTTAATGCAATCAGCCCTGCACCAAGCACAAGATAAGAAGTGATGATGATGATGACGGTGGTGATGATGATGATGATGATGATGATGATGATGATGATAATAATAGGCCCATTTGGCACTATGATACAAATGGGAAGAATAAACCAGGGAAGCTTCCATTGGTCCCAGCCCCAGAATATTCCCACCGAGACAGCAACTCTCTTTTCAAAGGAACTGGACTATGAGGAGGGGTCTAGATTTAGAGAACTACAAATACCAGTTTCAGATTCTGCATGTAACCCTCAGCAGAGCTCAGACTCAAGGCCCTGCCCTGCCGCACCCAGTCCCACCCCAGCCTTCACAGGGCCTTGAACTCGTCCAGGCGCTGCTTAGTATTGCCCTGCTAAAATCTGCCTTGTGTTCTCATTGTGGAGTTATGGGTCCTCTTGCTTGCATCTCTGGCTTGGGACAGCTCAATAGACAGAGTCATCAGCTGCTGCTGCCACGCTCATTCTTCTCAGCCTTGGTAATCTGCTTCTCCTCGTTGTGGTCATCCAGGATGCCCTTGCTGGACAGATCCATGGTGTAGCCTGTGTACTTTGTGCCCTCCTTCTGAAGGTTCTCCTGGATGTGGTAGCCCACAGGCTGGTGGGGGTGGGGAGGAGGGAGGTCAAGCAGAGGGGGTAGGGGCGCTGTCATCACAAGGTGCAGCTCCTCCTTGGTCTTTACCAGCTCGTCCTGGACTTCTTTGGCCCGGGTGAGGCCTCTCCTCAACCTCGTCCTCCTTGCACCTGTGCACCTCCCCCAGGAGGGCGATCTTGGTGGTATACTTTGAGAGCTCCGCAGCCAGCTGCTCCTAGCTCTTTATCTGATCTGCCACCAGCCTCTCCAGCTCTTCCTTGGCACACAGCATGGTCCTGGAGCTCTTTCTCAGCTTTCTTAGTTTTCTGCTCCTAGTCCTGGAACCTTAGCATCAGCTCCTCCTTCTCCCACACCATCTGCTCTGTCTCCACAATTTCTCTCCTCTTCTTCTCATTTTCCAGCTGCTGCTGCTCCAGATGCTTCTAGTGCTTCTCCCGAGCCTGGGCCTTCATCTGCTGCACCTCGATGGTGTCGGGCTTCCGTTGTGGTACATATACAACTTGTGGTTCTGCATGCAGAGCTGCAGTATCCGCTTGTTGATGCACAGGTGGGGGACATAGAACACAAAGTCAGGTGCCTTCTGGTCGATAGGCTTAATGACAAACTTTTTGTCATTGAATGAGATGTTCCTGATTTCACTCCATGGGAAGTCAATCTTTGGGGTCAATTTATCATTTTTCCCATAAGTACTTAGTCCAAGGGCATCCACTCCAAGCCAAAGGTCTGTTCCTCTCTTATTTTTTTATCTCAAGATAGTTGATTCCGTACATTTCCAGGCCTTGAGTAATCTTCAGATATTCCAGCATTGCGCTGTCTTTGAGCATACTGCGGTGCTTGCCATGCCACACCTGGATACAATCCTCCCACTGGTCTCTGGTGAGTTTGTGCTGGTTCATGACTAGCTTTGAGATCAGCCACTCTGAGCTGAGGTACCTGGACTTATGCATTTCTTTGCTATAGTCTCCAAACTTGGCTTGCACACATAGGAGCCAAGGACGACCACAGTCTCAGGAGGGCAGTAGATATCATGGCTAAGAATGCCCTCCTTCACTTGGAGGAAGAAGAGCTTCTGTGTGATGTCTTGGATAAGCTCCTCAGACACATCTTCAGGGAAGAACTTGGCCCTGAACTCAAAGTGGAGAGAGGATTCTCCTTCCTGACCTCCTAGGCTGACACCTTTTTATCAAGTTTCAACCAGGTAGGAAATCCTTTATTATCCACACACTGGAGGCCGAAGAACCATACTTTACGCAGGCTGATAGTCTTAACCACCTGATAAGAAAGCTGTTTTCCTGTCACATTTGGCTGGATGGCGAATTCCAGCTCCGCATTCATGATAGTAACTTGGGCATTGATTGGTTTTGGCATTTTCAGTTCCTGATGCATTTTCCTCAATCCTCTGCAAACACAACTTGCCAGCAGCAGCTGAAGCAGCGCGGCTCTCGGACCCTCCGAGCCTGCAAAGGACCACTGCGCTCCTGACTATTAGTGCGTCGGCGCTATGTGTCTGCCTGAGCATTTTTCATTATTTAATGTTGTTCAGGCAAATAAAAGTTTTCAATAGTAACAAGTTACATTTATACTTTTTATGATGTTAACATGTGTTTCTCATTTGAGTATCACAATAATGAAATAAAGTTAATAGGGCATGACTTGGCCCAACCAACAAATTAAGTATGTGGTACAGCCAGAACTTGAAAATATGTCTTCTACCTCCTGGTTCACTATTTTCCCCACAACATTTTGTTGCCACTCCCTAAAGTAAACAGCACTTGATACAAATGAAAATAACATGAGTTAAAAGTATCTAAGAAGCAGCAGTGATGTGTACTTTAAAGTTGTCTGCATTAAAACTTCAGATAAATGAATGAAAGGGCTCCTGTCTTTATAGAAGGAAAAACAATGTATTTCCATTGAGTCACTAATGACAATAATTGTAAGGCACACCCATAACATAAACACCACAAGAAAGAAAACCAGTGCCAATTAAACTATGTTACAATGCTTACTAATCACTTAAAATTTTCATTTCAATTTCATCCTCTAGGCCACGGGTCCCCAACCCCAAGGCGTGGACCAGTAAGGGTCCATGGCATGTTAGGAACCGGGACATACAGCAGGAGGAGCAGCAAGTGAGTGAAACTTCATGCACATTCCAGCCTGGGCTCTGCATCCTGTCCGCCCCCTTCCCCACGCTCACTGAACATGGAAAAACTGTCTTCCACAAACCAGTCCCTGGTACCAAAAAGGTTGGGCTGCTGCTCTTAGACCATCAAGAGCATTGGTAATGCCTCATTTCAAGAAAGAGTACTTCACTACTATCTCTGAGATCTTCTAAACCAATGGCACCCACATTCTGAGGTTGGTGCTCTTTTGTACTTATCATGAGACATTAACAGAAAGTTTTGTGCAACAACTAAAATAACATTTTAAGTAGCAAACTTAGGTAATATCAACAATGCACATAATAGATGTGTTGATATGAACAACTATATAGAAGTTCACACATGCACTGACAAAAACAACTACAACATTACTTGGCCCACAGTGATTCTAGATGCCATCAATTGTATAATGCATACCAATTTAAGAATATTAAAATGTGAAAAAAATGCATCTTCAAATGAGTAAAATAAGGTGAGTAATAATGAAATGTCAGTCACAGTTATCCAGGTCTATAAAGCTGAGATAAACTTAAGATAGTAATAAAAACAATTTTTAAAAACTTTATTTTAACAGCCCAGCTGGTGTAACTCAGTGGATTGAGCGCGGGCTGGGAACCAAAAGGTCCCGGTTCGATTCCCAGTTGGGGCACATGCCTGGGTTGCAGGCCAGGTCCCCAGTGAGGGCCATGTGAGAGGCAACCATACATTGCTCTTTCTCCCTCCCTTCTCCTCTCTCTAAAAATAAATAAATAAAATCTTTAAAAAAAAAAACAAACAAACTTTATTTTGCCCTGGTTGGTGCAGCTCAGTGGATTGAGCACGGGCTGGGAACCAAAGGGTCCCGGTTCGATTCCCACTCAGGGCACATGCCTAGGTTGCAGGCCAGGTCCCCGTGAGGGCCATGTGAGAGGCAACCATACATTGTTGTGTCTCTCCCTCTCTGTCTCCCTCCCTTCCCCTTTCTCTACAAATAAATAAAAATAAAATCTTAAAAAAAACAAAAAACAAAACTTTATTTTAATGTAACTCAAAGGAATTGAACATCTATCTCTCGTCTCCTTCCCACGTTTTTCCTACCAGTTTATATAGAACATAATGGTCAATAGGGAAGTTTCTATGTTATACAGAATAAATGATCAACAAAAAAATAAGCAAACCTATTGATCTATTCTGTCTTTTGAAGTATAGTGTGAAGAACAAAAATATACCCTCCATATCCAAATCACAATGTAGTAAGATAAAGCTCACCAGAAAAAAAAAAAATTACTGATTTTTTTTCTTCTTTTAAAAGTGATAGCAGTTCTAAGAAGCAGAAATTAATTTTACTCTTCCATATGAGAGATAGGTGCTCTCCTTTTGTACTATTGAATATTTAAACATAGTTTTATATAAAAGCCTTATGGTTTTAGACTCTAGAAATTACATGGAAGAAAAGGCTATACAGCAATACAAAGACATCTATCGTGTTTTAACCACTGTTTTTATCATTCCAGGAAAAAAAGAAAATGTCAACTCTTTTTAATTAAAATTCTCTATTTCGATATCCATTAAAATATAAACACAGCTTTTGGGGGTTAAAAAAGGTTATTTTCTACTTAAGTCCCTTAATAAGCAGAACTCCTTTAATAAAATAACACTAGGTATTTGCTAAATATATTTTATTTCCAAATTTTATAACTGTGAGATTAAATGATGCACTTTCACACACCTGAAAGAGGTCCAGCAGGTCCCCATATCCTAGGGGTTTCCTCGCTCTGAGGAGTTTCACTGCATAATTGCAGTTTTTATCCTGGAAAAAAAGAATTAAACTAGGATACCCCACTATAAATCACATTTATAGGGGCAAATAAAGGTTCTATCATAATAAATTTTAATGATCATTAAATAACGAATTACAATTCTTGTGAAAGAAATAAAATGTAATGTGGAAACAACTGCTATCCTCAAAACCCTTAAAATCTATTTAGGGAAAAGACTGATATTCCCAAATTAAAAAAAACTTTAATGGTTCAAAAAGGTCTGAAAATGTTTTACGTAATTCAAGAACTGAAGGACAAATAAAAGTATAGGTGGGCAGTCTCATGTTAAAAATATATTACTGTTAAAGGAAGGATTATTCAACAAATGACATAGGTATAGTTAGTAATTTTGCAAAAGAAAAGGTCTAAAGTCTAGATATTCAAGTTATCCTATACATTATTTTAAAAAATCAAACTGTAGAGAAACTAGAAAAAAATTAAAAATGCCTATCAACTATGTGGTAGGAGATGGACTCCCTAAGTGGTGAGCAACAAATCAGAAAATTAGATTATGTAAAAATAAAAGGGATTGAGATAAAAAATTAAAAGGTAAATAAATGACTTGCAGAAAATATGATACATATGATGGGAATTTAATATTTGTGCTATATAAACAGCTCAAACAATTTGATGAGATACAAAAACTCAAGTGTAAAATAAAAAATAATTTAATCAGAAAACAATGTTCAACATTAAAAAGAAATGTTGATTAAAATGAGAAGTCATCTGTCTAATTACCAAAAAGATTTTTAAATAAAAACCTAGCAAGGATGTTATAAAAATACACTCACATATTGTTGGTAAAAGCATAAAGGTTTATCTTTTAAGAAAGCAAAGTGGTGACAAGTTCCAAGAACATGCTCATACCCTTTAAATAAGTAATTTCATTTCTAGAAATTAATCTTTAAAAAAATTATAAATAATGAAACACAATTAACATAAAGGAATGATTAAGTGATTTACAAGTGCTCACTGAAATCTTATAGAGCAACTTAAAAAGAAAAGAATATATGGTACCAAAGAAAAAGTACTTATGATATAATAAAAGGCAGGATACAAATTAAAATTTTAACAAGTTAAAAAAAAAGACAAGGAAAAAGTAATACATAATAACACATTATATTGTAGAGAAACTAGCCCATGAGGGCAAATTGTAAGCATGGCATTAGTTAAGGCCCCCTGTGTTTTCTAGCCTGGGTTATAGGAATAGCCTACCAACAGACCTCTGCCTTAGTGATGGTACACTGAAATGTATCTTCTGAACTGAGGTCAGAATAATTTATATAAAAATATCAGTATGAATGTGTCACTTCCATGATGTCACACAATGGCAATACAATACTTGAATTGTTCATCCCAACAACCCAAGCTCAGGATGTTACACAATGGCAACATTTGAATAGTGTACTCCAATAGACCAAGCTTTTTCACACCTCATGTATTTAAGTAATCTCCTTTACTTTCCTCTACTATACCTTATTTGCCTGTCTGTCTCCTTCTCAAGCTTCAAAACTCACTTCAGATTCTCACGATGGATTAGGTGTCTTCCCTAAGTGCCCATAACAAGCCTGCCTATACTTCCACCTGGGCATATACTACATAGTGTTAGCATTCTCTGTTTAAGGTCTATCTCCTTAATTACTCTGTTATCTGGCTGAAATAAACTAAATAAGACAAATTCATGTACTTAAGTAATCATAACATAAAATTGAAGAGAGGTAGAAAAACATACTAGAGGCAGCACTAAGAGACTTAATTGCATTTTTGGAGTGTCTTAAGCATTAGCCTACATTTAATGAGGGATTACTTCTTCACACGTAATGTCCTAACTACTAGCAATATAAAGGAGAAGAAGATATTGATCCTGACCTCAGGAAATACATCATCTGGAAGGGAAAATTTCTAGCAAAGGATTTCAAAAAGTAGGCAAGGCAAACAGAATGAATGGCTCAAACATACTGTTCAAGTAAATTTCTTGTATTTCCATATAGATTGTAGGTGAACTATATTAACTATCTTTGTATTTCCCCTGGTGATTCTTACATAATTATTTCCTACCAAGAATATGCTGTATGATATTCTGTAAATGTTTATGAAATATCACAAGTATATGTATTGATGAAATAGAATATACTAAATAAAATTAGCAGATAAATTACCTTTTAATGTTGTGGAAAAATTCCAAACTATATTTACTCAAATTACTTAAAGACCTTTTAGTAATAAGACCATGTAAAATGAAAAAGGTGAGGGAAACTGTGTGAGAAAAGAACACAAATCAAACATAATGATTATCTATGTAAAAATTCTATATGTCTATTGACAGTAGCTGAAAGTAGCCATAGGTAGATTAATCATTATGGTTTGGTATAGGGGTTAAATATACAGTTTTAAAATATATCACAACTTCATTGATTTCCATGTTTCAAAATATTTACTCAAAAAGAAGATTTTCTGTTTATGTAATCTGTATAGCACAAGCCTGCTCAATTTCAAGTATATTGTAACATATGGTAGTCAAATATAAGATTAAGGCATTTGGCCTCATAAACAAAAAACTTTATGTTGCTACCTCTCAGAGTTTTTTCTTTAAAGAAAAAGGAAATTTTGAGAAAATAATCTGTATATTTGAATCAATGCTGACATTACCTGGCATAGCATTCCCACTTATGTCAGCATTCATGACAGCAGTGAAAACAAAGAAAAGTAAACATTAAAGGAGAATGCTTAAAGAAGGGGAGATGTAAAGCAAAGATTCATTCTGCAATGTATATAACCTTCCCTTGGAAAATAAATCTAGGGAAACTAAAGTTTGCTAGAAATTTATGCTGAGTATCATCAATCAGACTGATCCTAATTAAGGATACTGACTTTTATAGCAATCCTTTATGTTTTCTGAATATGCAGAGATAACTGGAAAGTCAATATCTCATGTAATTTAAGACTCCTCAATTGTATATCTTTAACATTCATTACAGCACCAAAATAGTAACCTACAGGAAATAAAAAAATGTCAAACTAAAATTTTCTCAGTATTGACTATACTCCGAATTAAGTAGTTTAGAAACTATATATTGACAAATTTAAACTCTGTTCTTAAAAGCCTTTAATTTTTCAAGATGACAGTGGTCTAAAAATAACTAAAATTTGAGGTATCAATTGTTATAAATACTTGGTAAAAAATACCAGGAAAAAGTTTAAATGCTAAAATAGCTTATCGGGTACATGAATGGCTCTGGATACTGTTGATATTAAAGCATGAACAATTAATTGTATGTGTACAAAGATTTGTTCTACCCTGATTTGAATAAAGCTAACTGCATTAAAGTAGAATTAATAGCCTACATATATACTAAACTCATACTGACTGAGACAAAATTTTTCTTACTCATCCTTAAGATTAACTAATTACATATTTTACTTAGTATGCAAGTCTGTAATAGGTAGTGATCCTCCAAAGAAATCAGTCTTTTTAAAATATCTTCCGTCAACTACAGACCCAATGAAAACTTTTATTAATGGAGAATTAAGGACTTACCATAATATCAGCAATGACAGTAGCAAAAGTAAGTATTTATAATGATATTCTAATATAATTGGCCTATCATGTCTCCAACTTAAAAATATTCAGGTCATAATTTTTCTTTAAACATTCATTTTCTCACAGTAACCAATCCACCCAACATGCATCTCCCAAAATCCACTTGCCCACCCTCCCAATCCAACAATACATACCTTTGTCTTTACTCATCACTTTCACTATACCCCTTCTCAACATGCAAACAGAGCATTACTCAGTGCTGTGAATAATGTTAGAAAACTATGTGGTGTTTTGACAGAATGTTCGAAATCAGAGAAGAGCCTGTGAGAAACAAGTGTAACTTAGGAGAGCTAACTCTAAGGGCAAATTTCCAGCAAAGCTGGAGAGCCTAAATGAAATCTACTCTTACCTCCCACCCTTAAGCTACCCCCCAAAGTCTTCATTTCATCTATAATACTCTTTGAAATTCCACCAATTAGGGATTTATTGGTATCTTTTTTTTTTTCAAAATGTAAAGAGATTTATGAGAATTAAAGAGATTCTTTACTAGTATTTAGACTTTGTGTAAATTAACTTATAGGACTGCTTTTCTCCTACAACTTGCTGAGACCAATAGCATTATTGGAACTGGAAAAACAAACTGAAGGATCAGTGAAGTAAGCAATGGTTAAGTAGAAACACTGGGGGCAGGGGGTGCAGGAGTAGCTGGTGTGGAAACCTCACAATGCCACGGGAGCACAGTGCAGCAGGAAGAACTTAGCTTGAACAGCCCTGGATTTGAAGCTGGCTCAACCACCCACCATGCGACCATAGGCAAATAACTTAATCTCTTTGCATCTCCACTTGCTCTACTATAAAAAATATTTCCCCACAAAGTTGTCTTATATAAAAAGAGTGGTACAAATACCCGACATATAACAAATTCTCAAAAATGTCAGTTTTCTTCTTTTCCATGTTCATTATTGAGGTAAGAACAGAGAGGCACCAAAGAAAAGGAAGAAGTAGACTGTATCAAAATGGTGCAAAAGAGAAACTCTTAAAATTCTTTCTTGAACACCAGGTTCAATCAAGAAAATGTAAGAAAACACTTGTTTTCTTTTCTTTACCCTGCTCCTAGTCTTTCTTCATGACTATATTGTCTTAGTCTCAGAACTCAAAACTTATATAGTAGCGCTAAATTTATTATAATACTACATTATAACTTGTTTACATTAAAGATAAAATAGATCTTAGAAGGTGGACTGAGAACCAATCTACCATTCAATTCAATACAACAAGTATTAATTGAATGTCCTATACGGGTAAGGTGTATCTTAGGTGACTGATGGAGGAGAATGAAAAGATGAGTAAGAAAAATCCTGCCTTTAAGGAGTTGGTAGTTTTACGCTTTTGATTTCAGAGAATTTTATAGCATTCATCTCTGGGAAACCCAGATGGTTAATAAGTTAGAAACTTTATGCTACAGAAAACTTTTTTTTTTAAGATTCTACTTCTATTAGTCAAATTTTCATTAATTGTTGAATTTTTAATGCAAAAAATTACCTGCCAAAATTTCGGTGTTTCGTGCAGCTATTGTTTTAACTTTTATTATTCCTGATTCAGCAGCCTGTAAGAATAAAAATAATTAGAACACAAAACTTACTATCAACATGAATTATCTAGGGAAAAGAAATCACATATGACAGAAAAATCTAGAGCACAATCACTATTATTTTTTTTATTTCCCAAACTTCAGACACTAAAGCCTAGTGGTGATATATGTATATCATACATAATATATATATATATATATATATAACTATGTATATATATAGTAATATAGTATCACTAGTTTAAGTGTTCACATGCAAGCTCTACACTGCAGCATGTTGCTTTTCTCTGAGTTAAGGTATATCTGGAATACTCTAATTCCTCACAAATTTCAATGTTCAGAAGATAAAAAACAATAAAAGCAAAGCCTAATGAAAAAAATGTATTTCTCTTCCCCATTTCACACTTTCCCCCCCACCATAAAAATGGCACAACACTACAATATCAAATAAAACTGTTCTGGATTAGAAGAGAATGGATAACCAAGCACTTGGTATACTTTTAGATTATATTTCTTTTAAAGATCCAGGTTTTATAAGATGCCTAAACACTTCATTATAATTATGTTTAGCTAGCAATACTCAGAAATCATACATCATTTTATAAAATCCCACATAACTGTGACATCCAATACAATAGCCATTGGCTACATGTGGCTATTAAGCACTTTATATGTGGCTAGCCTGAAATGAGCTGTGTTTTAAGGCTGTTTTTTTTTAAAGATTTTATTTATTTATTTATTTTTAGAGAGATGGGAATGGAAGAAGAAAGAGAAGGAGAGAAATATCGATGTATGAGAGAAACATCAATTGGCTACCTCTTGCACACCCCCAACCAGGGTACCTGGGCCCACAACCCAGGCGCAAGTCCTGACCAGGAATCAATCCAGTGACCTTTCATTTTGTGGGATGATGCCCAACCCACTGAGCCATATGAGTCAGGGATCTAAGTTTAAAATACAAACTAGATTTTTTTGAAGACTTAGTATGATTAAAAAAAAAAATGTAAACTAACCCTTAAATATTTATATTGAATGTTGAAGTGACAATATTATGAACATATTGGGTTACATAATATATGTTATTAAAATTAAATTTTTTTACTTTTTAAAAGCAATTTAAAACTATATATGTGGATTACACTTATAGTCCACATTATTTTTCTATTGTACAATGTTATCACATAATATTGATATATAACTTCCATCAAAGAAACTCAGAACATTTTAACTATCAAGAGACATGCCTATTTTCTACATATACTGGTCTCCACACCTCTAAAAATAATACATAAATACCTACAAGTTACGTGTCCAAGTTTCCCTATTAATTTTCTTGCTACTTGCTCATTTATTTTGTTACTTCTTATTACTTGCTAAGGGACATGTGGTAGCATGCTCTAAATGTCTAAAAATAATTGTAAAAGAACACCAGTGTCCTATGGGTTCTTAGTTTGAGGACAAGTGAATTAATACATAAAATAAATAACATATTGTTGGCTATACTATGTGTGGTAGACTTTGTCATTTTTTTGGCTTCCAACCAAGCCCTTGCTTGTGTTTGGAGAATTCCCAACTTCATGAGTTTTGTTGCAAGATAGAGCCTATCTTGCACTATTAAAAATTGAAAATGCCAGATATGTACTTACTTTCCCACATGTCCTAGTAGCTTTCGCTTTTCTAATACACGCCTCTACCATATGGAGACTAGTTTATAGAAAAGCAGAGAAAGAGAATTCTTTCTCACAACGGCCATAGTGAAGACAACATGCATTGTCCAAAAGCAGTGATGGCAACAGAACCAGTGGTGGCATGAACTAGCCAGCACAACCAGTAGGGCAATCTGAGGCATCAAGTCACTGTTCAGCAGGGATAGCAGTAATGGTCTCACTGGCATGGTGTGCCGTGGTTCTAGCTGTTCAGACTCCCTTTTTCCTGTACTTTTTCTAAGGGTGGCTCCATCCAGCCTTCTAGAAATGCTGTGAGCCATTCAATTTCATTTCAGCTTAAATCAGCTAGTGTCAGCTTTCACTGCTCACAACTAAGAAGACTAAGGGATACACTTAGGACTTAATAACTTTAAGTGGAAATGTCCCAAATTAAAAGACCATAGCTACTACAGAAATATAGTAAAAGTAAAGGGACTATTTAAAATAAATAAAAATAAAATAAAGGGAAAACTTCAGAGAAAGAGTAATCTAATATGCAATGCCCCCAAATAACCATTTTTCTGATTATTTGGGAGCACTGAATATTAGAAACATCAGATTTAAAAAAAAAATCCTGATGCCCAGGTTGCAACCCATTCCAATGAAATCAGAATGACTGCCAGTAAAAGGCAGGAATAAGAATTTTTAAAATCCTCAAATGATTTATTTCAACAGGCAGCAATATTTAGGAGGCTATTACAATAATATAAGCAAGAGATGATGTTGGACAGGCCAGAGGTGACAGAGATAGTAAAAAGTGGTCAGGTTCTGGATATACTTTGAAAATGTGTACAACAGCAAATTTACTACTGTAAAAACTAAAGAACACTGCAAATTATTATATATACTTTACATAATTATGTATACTCACATACCCTATCTCAAACTCTCTTGGGTAAATTTTTTACCAGGCCAGTTGAAATTAATCTGTAGTCACTGAAACTTCTTCCACCATCATTTTCAAATGTTCAACCTCTCCCCCTTCTCACCTTGGCCCTATATACCCTGTATATGCTCAAATTAAATATTTCATTCTGCTTCAGTCAAAAGAACCATCAAACTGAACCATCATAAATGCCAATGTAATTTGTCCTAATTTTCTGAATTCTAGTCAGTATGACCTTTCTAAATTTCCCAAGTTTCCAAAAATCAGTCCTGCAGCATGCTAG
This sequence comes from Micronycteris hirsuta, assembly GCA_004026765.1. Classification (NCBI taxonomy): domain Eukaryota; kingdom Metazoa; phylum Chordata; class Mammalia; order Chiroptera; family Phyllostomidae; genus Micronycteris; species Micronycteris hirsuta. The sequence goes on along the minus strand of PVJI01001579.1, from coordinate 23,452 downwards.
ATGTCAGTAAAGGATGTCAAATTTGCCAGACACTATTTTGATTTCCTAAGACAAATAAGAGTAGACTCATACATGTATCATAAATAAGTATAAATAAATCAAGTTATAAATAAGTACACAATATGTTTAACAAATATTTTTACAGATACACATGATAAGGAAGAAGACAACAGAGTGTTGTTTTTTTAAAGTAGTTCCAAAGTAGTAAATGTTTTTAAAGACATATAACTGGTATTTTCATTCCTAAACTCAAGAACTATCCAAAGGACTGTCTGTAGCCTTAGATATAATTAGACCCATCTCATAGCTCCTCATTTTTTACACCCATATTCTGATTGTCTAATTTGAAACTGTAACACCTTATTTTCATAGGCACACTGAGTAGCTGAAAAGTTGCACTATCAATGTTTATTGACAGCACCTATATGTCAGAGTCCCCCTAACCACTGCAGTCTAACTTCATACCCTGGCCTAGCCCACATCTTCAAGAGTAGCCTCTGTAAGGCTCTGGCCAGGTAGCTCAGTTCGTTAGAGCGTTGTCTTGATAGGCCAAGCTTGCCAGTTTATATAAAACTTTTTAACCTAGATGTTTGAAAACCATCATAAATTCAAAATATCCAAAACATATGTTGTCATCTCTCTTAAACACACACACATCAACTTCTACCTCAGCACCAGAAAAAACACTGTTTTTTCCTGCCCATAATCTCTATTTCTCTGAGCAGCAACCGCATCTATCAGATGTCACTGCCCAGGACTCAGGTTTCTCCCTCATCCTACAAATCTTATCAGCCAAGAAGGCCACGTACTGAACATATCTCTTGTGTTCTTTTTCTTCTCAAATCACATTTCTAACCCTTCAAATTTCTTTTCCCATTATCAACCTAAACTAAGAGATATCTCTATTTACAATCTTGTCTTCCAACCATCCACTGTCTCAATTCAATGGTTCCCAGCACTCACCACTACCAGTGTTTCTCAAAATTAAGTAGTGTAAGGACATCTTTTAAAAATTAAAAAATCTCATGGACCTAACCAGTCACTGACAAATTTAAGTATGTAAAAATAAAACTTAAACTCCTTATTTGTATAGCTCTTAAATGACAAAGCCAACAAATTCACAAATTAAATACAAATTAACACTAATTTAATGTGGAAAACAATGTTTTGCTGAAATTAAACCAATGCTAAAAACATAAAGATAGCTATAGAGTTCTAGTGCAGGTTCTTCCGATGCTGGCACTCTTAATAGAACTATAAGCAGTGACAGAAACAATTTCTTCCATCACTTTATTCTATGGCTACTACTGAAAAGACTTTATATCCTGTGGGCTTTCCATGGTTTGTCCCTGTAACATTCTATCCCATTCATATTACATACCTCCTTCTCCATTCTACCTGCAAGCCCCATGAGGATAAAAACATATTTCATTCATTCCTCCATATTACTAATGCCTATCACAGTGCCTATTATACAGCTGCTACACAATAAATGTTTCTAAACAAATAAATGAAAATTTCTAAATAGAAGGAGAGACGTTACTGCTCACTAAATTGAAAAATCCAGGGGAAATTTGATCCAAAAACTCCCAATGCCGTCCTGATGGCATCAGGACGGCATTGGGAGTTTCACTTCTCTGCCATTCTCTTGGTTCTCTGATATTCCATGGGTAGGTTCATCCTCAGGCTGCTTCCAATCTTGGCAATAAAATTAGCCATGGCTATTCTACACCTCGCAATTTAATATGACACTATCTAGAAGGACAGAAAGTATCTCTTGTAGTAGTTCTTAAGGAAGAAAAATGAAACTTTCCTTTTCCAGGAATGCTCACTGGTTACATGTGACTTGGACAGAAATTAAGGTGAAAAATGAAGAACAGAAATGAAGTATTTAAATTAAATCAAACTGTCGGTACCCTAGACAAGAAATGAGATTAATGCATTTAAATCCAAAGGGTTGAAAATGAAGGAAGAGTGCAACCTACCACTGAAGGAAACAAGAGGGAATGAAGGCTAGGCAGGGAATTAACAAATGTCCACTACTAGAACTATGTACAAATATATGCATCTATAAAAATTAAATGCTGCTTCCCTTTACCAAAGCTCCTATGTTATTTTTTTTTAAATATATACATATTTTCCACATCTATGACTGGAGCCTCTAAATTAGAACGAATTTACCAAAGGACCAAATTAATTATTCAGAGGACATAGGATGAAAAAAGAGTTAAAGAAGAAATGTAAATTTCAATTTAATAATAATTTGGATAGAAAAATGTACTCATGTGGCACCAGGGAGTTATAATGCTGCCTGAAGACTTATGATTTTAGATGGCAGGTAAAATCAAAAGACCTAAAGTTAAGCCTGCATTTGGGAATACTTAACAGAGCTAGAACACTCTCTAGAGGACAATATACTCATAAAACAGTTACTACACTGAAACCAGTAAGGCTTTTTACTGTAAAATGCAATTCGTTTACAGTCCCAAAGCCTTGAAAAATATTTACCCAATGATAGCTGACAAAATAGAAAAAAAAGGATAGGTATATTAGAAATTACAGAGCTGAAAGGGACAGCTGACAATGAATAAAGGAGAGCTGAGGGAGAGAAGATAGCCAAATATGACTAAGGTAAGCAATAGTGATAAATACCATTTCACAGAACAAGTGAAATGGGAGGAAAGGACACGTTTTAAGAAAATAATTACAAGAAGTTCTACCTGAAGTATGCGAGTGATATTGGAAATACAGATTTACAGTTAGGGAAGTGGATTTAAGAGGCAACAGCATTGTGGTAAGGCCAGAAGCAATGGGAGTAGATGATAGTGTAAAGGGGATGAGCATAGAGAAAGAAGAGGTCTGAAGACAGAACTTGGGATACACTTATACATAAAGAAAAGGAGAAGGAATACTGAGAGAGAAGAAATAGGGAAGTAGAGTGTTAACAAAAGTCAAAACGGAAGAATTCCAAGATGGAAAGAATGGCTCTTTGTCTTCAAATAATGAAGCAAGACATACAAACGGGAACAATGACAAAAACAAGCTAAGCATGTTTTAAAGCACGTGCAGCACGCCATAATGGAAAAAAGGAGAGGAGTTAGAGATGGGTGGATGTACATGAATTCACATTCCAGTGCTTCCATCTTCTAGCTTTACTTACTACCTTATGCAAATTACTGCACCTCTCTAAACCATAGTTTCCTCACAAGTGAAATTGAAATGGCATGTTGCAATAGAGTCAAGGATGCAAAGTCCCTAGCTTAGTGGAAAAACAATGTTTTACTCAACTTTGAGTGAAGATAAAGGCATTTTCTCATTCATTTCTGTATTTCCTGCCATGCCTTACACTTAGGAAACTAATAAATTTTTATTATATTATAGTAAGTCTCTACAAAAAGGACAGCTGATAAAATCTGTGTCCCAAACCTTCCTCTCTTGCTGGCAACAAGGGGAAGCTATACACAACCATATTTCAAGGATGTAAATACTGCTTCACAGATTCCAGAAGTTATTTTCAAAGTACATGAGGGCTTTTTTTTCCCCTTTGAGAGTCAATAACTCATAAGGAAAAAAAAGAGCTGTGTGTAGATGTTAATTAGCAACATTATCAATATCAGCAAGAGGAAATTGAAACAAGCATTCCGAATGATGTTAAACAAATTATTGTGCATGAACTATGATGAAAGGTATTGCAGTCATTGAAATGATAATTAGAAAGACTTATACACATGGAAAATGTTTAAGCTAAAGTATCAAGTGAGAGAAAAATTACCAAATGTATGGACGTGGTGATTGCAAGTCTATCAGTATAACTGGATAGATGGATGCCAACTGGAAGAGGAGGCAAAAATGAAAATAATAGTTGTGCAGAATCAGTTGGATTAAAGCAGGGGTCATAAGAAGACCATCTTGGAATATACCTCATGGGAACAGACCAAAGAGTTTTTCTGAACTGATAGCCTGGGAGCAAGCAGGACATCGGAAGTTGGCTTAAGTGAACCCATAAATCGTCCAAACTGGAATCACATAATTTGACTATGAATTTTTTTTCCCTTTGTTCAACATAATTTCAACCTGAAGAGGCAGCATGGAGGAAGAGAAATAGGGCAAGGAGTCTGGGTTTAATCTCTGAGTTTAAACTCTGGTTTAATCCCTGCTCTGTCATTCATAAATGAACGAGTGAATTCATTCATGAGTGAATTCAATTTTGTCATAGGTAAAATGGGCTTATCCTGGGATTTGAACAGGTCACTAACAAATGATGTCCTCCTCCTCCAAATAAGAATGTGAATAAAATTAAAATAGATGTGAAGAAAAAAAAACAAAACATTACCCAGCTCTTGTTCTTCACTGTCATAAGGTCCTGAAAATGAGATCTTCTCCCTACCAGAAGAGCCAACTGACTTGGGCCTCAGTCCCCAAAATAGCTGGCTTCAGGGAGAATCCTGTCATGGTAAATAGAAGGCATCTTTTTCACCAAACATCCCCCTCAGCTAGTTAGCACTGGACACTGAGAAACACTATCACAGGACTTTCTTTTAAAGTAAAAATCCCTGCCAATCAACTTTTATCAGGACTGAATGGGCGAGAGGAAATTTAGAGCACACAGCCTAGGAAGACAACTTGCACTTTTTTATTATTTACACTCTTACCAAGTCTACTTCATTAAAAGAAAAAAACATTTAAAACCCTATTTCTGACCACCTCAACTCAAATGACCTTCATTCCCTTTGCTCTTCTATCACCCACTCCCTGGACTTCATCATCCTCTAGGGCCGTGAGTACTACTTGGTATTCTAAAACCCAGGTTCCCCACTGCTGTCCCAACCCCTATTCTTCTAGTTCTCTCCTCAGCTCCATTGCTTTTTGAATTAACTCGTGCTACTAGTCTCTTAACTCTTCCGTCTTCTTCCAATCAGAGTTCTGTTGGATTTCCTTCTTTAGGAATTCAACCTACATTTTATGATCCATCATCACTCAACCACTTTCCCTGCCAAGATTCTTAAGTATTCCAATCAATTTCTTCTCTGAAGTGATCTACTGCTCCTCTCAAACTTCCTACCTATCACTTCTTTCACCACTAATTAATCATAGCAATAAGCTTGTTTCCCTATCTTACCAAGAAAACAGAGGTCACAGGTCAAACTGTCCCCAACTTCATCTCTTCACTATGCCCCTTATACAAATTTATCACATTCAAACCCATTTTTTTCTTTTCCCTTGCTCTGACAGAAGAGAATGCGTCCTGTCTCAGCTTGAAAGCCAGCTCATACATTTATGCTCCTACAACTCCAGCTTTCTCAGGGACCTTGCTGCAGCAAGTATTCCCTTTCTCTCCCATATCCTTAACCTTAGTCTGCCCAGCTCTGTCCCTTAATGCTCCTTTTTCAGACCGTCTCTCACTTATACATTCTTCCTGGCCCATCTTATCTATTTCTATCGCTTCCACTATCATGTATAAACTGATACTCCTAAATCTGAAATTCTAGACCCTCCTCTTCAGTGCCAAACCATCATTTTCAAATACCTACTGGTCAGTTCCACTTAGGTGTCACACATAAACCTTAAACTTAATATATTTGTGTCTACTTATTTGCCCCCAAAATATTTCCTCCTATATTCTTTCTCTTCATGATCCACTCAGTTTTCCAAGCCAGAAACCAGAGAGGTATCATAGATTTCTCTCTCCACATATAGAAAAGGTCACTATGCCCTGGTAATTATAGCTGATAAATCTCTTTTTAATCCATACTCTCTTTTACCCAGGTCTACCACAATGCAAGCAACTTCCTGTCTACCTGTACTGCTACCTCATTGCAGGCAATCATCATTTTTTAAAATTTGCTCTCTCTGTCTCATTCTCTATCCCCTCTAATTGTTCCCACCAATACTGTTACAGTCATGTTACTAACTATGAATTTGATCATATGCTCCCTCTTAAAAAGCAAAAAAACCTTAATGGCTCCTAATTACCTTGAGCATCAAATTTATTTTACATGGAAGACAAACATGCGCTGTTTTCTCTGCCTAGAATGACCCCCACCGTCACCACCACCTTCTTCAGTTGGCTATCTTGTACTCATGCTATAGACTCAGCTCAAACCCTGACTGGTGTGGCTCAGTGGGTTGGGCATTGTCAGTTAGTGGCATGTGAGAGGCAACCAACAGATGTTTCTCGCCCTCCTTTTCTCCCTCACTTCCCTTCTCTCTAAAATAAGTAAATAAAGTCTTAAAAATAAGGAGACCCAGCTCAAGATTTACAAACTCTGACCAAGCTTCCACACTCAGGTAGATCCCCCTCATCTGTTTCCACAGAGTTGTGCCTGCAAATAGGAAATGACCAAAAAGTTTTTATTCATTAAATACATAAACAAAGTTTCAGAGGTTATTGCTTCCAAAGGTCACTGAATATCAATTACATAGAAGTGATTTTACAAAGCTTTAAAGTGATTTTTGAGACAAAAATTTTCATGCAAATAGTCCAAAACAAATTAGCTAGTATATTTGTGTAATAAAAAAAAAAAAGAAAGTTACACTGCTGAAATGTGAAGATTTATATTTAAGGACTAAGGAAAATAAGCAGGGCAAAAAATAGGAAGGAATATATTACTGTTATTATTTAACGCCTCTCCTTATTCTAAAATGACAGAATAAAAACTATTTAATATGCAAACTATCTAAGGATAGATTTACAAATGAAAACAATTAAGATAGAGAAAACTATGTAGAAAATCCAAAGATAAGTAATACCAGTAAATAAGACACTATCCTTTATCAACACCCCTTTTCTTCTGTTTTTCAATCAGATATGAAATTTTAAAAATATCCAGCTTATCATTAATTTAAAAATATATATAGGCAAGCACTCTGTCCAAAAAATAGAAATTACTAAAAACTTAAAATAAAGACTAAATATAGAACGCATCACTTCATTTTACCTTGTTTAAATAGCATTAGAGAAGGAGATATCTCTTCCAAAGCACATATGCAATTAGCACATTAAGTTCGTGAGCAGCCTAATAAGTAATCATAACAAGTATTTTCAGGTAATACACGTGAAGATACTGGGAAAGTGTAAATTAGCAAACTAGTATGCATATGGAAATGCTTCTTATATGAGGAAAGGCTTTGCCTTAGAGTCTACCAAGCACCACTAACACACCCCCCAAAACAACCAAAACTAAAAACTTATCAGTTCCTTTAAAAACAAAAGCCAAAAGTTGGCACTACTATTAAATTCCAGGAAAAATTTAATTCAACCAAACTTGTATAGTACCTTGAAAGTTAAGGCTCCCTCCTAAAAAATCACTATGAAGCTAATTACGTCATTCTTGCTTTAAACTTGTGACACAGTCAAAGTCATTTTTCAACTCCTAAAGTACAGCCTTAAGCATATTAAGAAAGCATATTAGAAATGCCATTGGTTAAGGAGTCAAAGTTCTTTCATTCAATAAATTCTTCCAGAGCATGTACTATATATGAAATTACGTATCAGAGATAATCACATTTACTTTTGCCATTACCTCAACACTAGGTGCAATTACTAAAAATCTCTTTAGCCAATGTTGAAGTAAAAAAGCGAATGAGCTTTTTTGAAAGTTCCTAGATTAGAAATGAACTGAGTTCTGGAATTTGGTAAGTTACCTGTTTGGAAATCTGAATGCTTTTTCCAATAGAAATAATGTAATAAATGGCAACAAAATTCCCAAACTACACCCTGGCTGGCGTAGCTCAGTGGATTGAGCGCGGGCTGGTATCCAGAGGGTCCCAGTTCGATTCCCAGTCAGGGCACATGCCTGGGTTGCAGCCTTGGTCCCCAGTGAGGGCCATGTGAGAGGCAACCATACATTGCTGTTTCTCTCCCTCTCTGTCTCCCTCCCATCTCCTCTCTCTAAAAATAAATAAATAAAATCTTAAAAAAAAATTCTCAAACTAGAGGCCTACAATATAGAGGACTCACACAGTTTTTATATTAGTTATAAGAAAAGTCAGTTCTATAAATCATTGTTAAAATTATAAAATAAGAGTTGACAGTTTCTAAATAAGAATATTTCTCTTATAACTGGAACAGCCTGATTTTAAAAATTACTTGTTATTACTTTCAACAGAAGATGATACAGAGAAAATGAAAAGCAGTATCAAAATGAACTATTGAATATCTGAAATAAAATCTATCATAATGGTCATTTTTCCAAAAGTGGTACATCTGGTTCTCATCGAGTACTATTTGCTTACTTTAGTAAAGAAATACTAGATGGTGTTTGTTAAAAACTGATGAGACCAAAGCTCTTACAGAAAAGTTAAGATTCCTCGGAAGCCTAAAATGCAAACTTTTGGGGGTAAGTTATAACTTCAGACTCTTTACAATAATAAAGGCAAAACATTTAAGTAATTATTAAACTATTACACAATTCCTTGGTGAATGTTTAGGGCAACTAGTAAATGAATTTGCAGGTATACCAGACCACATTAAACAGAAATAAAAATAACTGCTTTGACAAAAATATTACTGAACTATTTTATTTCAGAAATGAGGAAAGGTATCGAACAGCATTTTTTTTTAAAAGTTGAAGAGAAATTAAATGGCAGTTTAAGGGAAAGAGCCAATAATGACTCAATGTTAAAAACTTCAATTCAGGAAATATTTGCAGAATTTAATTTGTATATATTATTAACTTGAGCCTCTTTAATAATAACCTTTTTGCTCTGACATCTTTCCCATCATAATCTAATAAATCCACCCTTTAATCCTATTTTGCGCCTGAAATAAAACTGAAGTTCAAAGAGGTTGCATTCCCAGCACAAGCTTCCCACCACAGTATTGCTCATAACAAGGTTTAACATGGTTCTGTGGGTTACCAATACATGCTGTAAGTTAGGTGTTTCTGGATAACTTATTAATACTTCATGAATTGATACAGAGTTAAACTGCATAACAAGATCACAAGGAAAGTTACTTCCAATTGGGTAACATACGATAAATGTGAGGAGCACGGATTTCACCACACGATGAATATTAGCTTTTAGAAGCAACAAACATAAAATTTTCAGTCCTGGCTTGGCTTTTCCGAGTTTGAAAAAGGCCAGAAAAGGCGAGGCCAGAAAGGGCTGAATCGACTCACACTGCGAACTTCATTCCTAACTCCGGAGAACAGGAGAGTATAGAAAATCAAAGTGCCTCAGACCTCTCCAAAGAAAACTATAAAAAGCGTTTGTGGAACAACCCACCGACTTGCAAACCTGGACAAGTGAGGGCCAAATGAAAATTAGGGCTGGAGGGCGGCTGTGAAGGACTGGACTGGGTCTGACAGGAACGGGTAAGTTCACCGTGCCTCTCCAGACGTCGCCCGAAGCTTACCTCCTTGACAGGTGGAAATTTCTTTTTGCACTCCAGGGACAAGGCCCTTAAGTCGCTCTGCATATTCTCTAGCAGCTTCTTCACCGCCTCGGGGCTGTTGGTGCCCGACATGATCCACCAAGCTCCGAGACAATTTCAGCGCGGCGCAAACTCCGGTACTGTCAGGTCCTTGGGGCGTCAGGCAGCTCCCTCCACGGACCTCCGGACCTTCCGCAGCCCGCCTCTGGGGCTCCGCGGGGACTCCGCTGGGCCTGGGATGCCAACCCGAGCGAGACCCAGCGCCCCCCGCAGCCTCCTCGCAAATCCCCCGGCTCCTCTCCGCGGCGCCCCCGCAGTCTTCCCGCACCGCTAGGCCCCGCCGGCTCCGGCCGAGGAGCCTACTATGCGGGTAGGCCCCTACCGCTGCCGCGGGGCCCAGCCGCACCGGTTGTCACAAGCCAACCCGGCCAGAAGCCTCAGCGCTACCTCCCCAAACCCCACAGAATCGCCAACGCCATTAGCCGACTCGCCCACAATTCCGAGCGCTGCCGGGACACGTCAGCAGCACTTCCGGGCACCGCGGCCGCCGCCCCCGCCGTGGCCAACCCCGGCAGGCGAGCCGCAGGCAGGGCGTGGCCAGGGGCGTGGCCACGCTCGGGGCTGGCTTGTTTTCGGAAGGGGGCGACAGCGTCGGGGAGGGCTTAGTCTCTGTTTGCCTCTTTAAAATTTGCCTTTTCGGTGAGAAGTGTCTGAACGGAGCATCGGGTATTCCTTGGCGTATCTCTTTAAGTATGTTTGTGTTAAGTTGTATTCGGTGTAAATAGTTTGCTTCCTTTCGGATTTATCTTCATTTGTCGTGTCCTTCTTTTATGCCCTCGAATCTCCGGGTTAGTGGCCCCAAATCAACACCTACCAGCTTTTATTTTTTATTTTTTTTTTTTTTACCTCCGTAAGCACCTAAATTGTAGTTCCCCCATAGAGGTGCACTTACTGCAGAAAAGCCACTTATTTCTCTTATCTGGAGATAAAACTTCCAGACCCTCCGCTGGCTTTACATTTCACCAAAATTCTTGAGTTCGCGGACCAGGCGCTACGTGATGTGCCCCTCCCCCTTCACAGCCTATCCACCTCCCTGCTAAAATGAAAGTTTCAGAAGCATTCGGATTCTTTGTTTCCTGCTGTATTTAGAGTGCCTAGAACAGAGCTTGGCACATAGTAGGTGATCATTAAATATGTGTTGAATGAGTGACTACCCTACTAAAAACAGAGTTTTGATGCTCAAATAAGGTACGATATAAGTCTGAAGTGCCAAGTACACGTGAGGCAAAGATAAACATAAAGTTGTCTGTGCTTCTCCGAAGATCCAGGTCAGTATGCTTTTGCCCAAGACATTTGAGTAGGAAGTAGAGGTAGCGTGAAAACCTGAACCAGGGTAGAGGTAGGAGATGAAGAAATAAATACCTTTAGAGAACTGAGCTGTTAACACCTTTACAGAATTGAAGACTGAGATTGTCAGTGCGTGGCAATGTTCAGCTGTAAAAAAGGACTTGCACCACAATTACTTGTAAACAAATTTTTTTTTTCTGAGAAGCAAAGTAAAAATGAATGAAGGTAGCGCATGAGGTAAGAGTAGTAAGCTCCTAGAAAAGGAATTTGGATCATTCGTGCCTATTACACAGCACCTATGATATAAGCTTTATGTATTAAAAACTAAATTTACAAAAAAGAAAGCTTAGGTGGAATATGTGGCAGGCATTATTCTTGAGGCCTCAAGGAGTTGGTTTTTTTTTTAAGATTGTATGTATTTATTTTTAGAGAAACGGAAGGAGAAAGAGAGAGAGAGAAACGTCAGTGTGTGGTTCTCACAGCCCCCAACTGGGGACCTGGCCTGCAACCCAGGCATGTGTTCTGAGTGGGAATCAAACCAGCAACTCTGTGGTTTGCAGACCGGCAATCTGTACACTGAGCCCCACCAGCCAGGACTCAAGGAGGTCATTAAAATGATTTTCTAGTCTTGGTTGTTGTGGCTCAGTTGGTTGGAGCATTCTCACAAAGACCAGATGTTGCTTCCCAGTCTACCCAGGGCATCTACCCAGGTTACTAGTTCAATCCACAGTCAGGGTACCTATGAGAGGGCAACTAAGCAATGCTTCTCTTTCTCTCTTTCTCTTTCTCTCTCTCTCTCTCACTTTCTCGCTCTCTAGAAGCAATGAAAAATGTCCTCAGGTGAGGATTTTTTTTTAAAAAAAACCCAAAATTTTTAAATGATCTAATAATTGGTCCAGTAGTCTAGAGTCAAGTGTTTGCCCAGTGTCTTTCCCTTTGTAATCACTTTTTCTTTTAAAATTTAATTTCTTTATTATTAGTAATTTTGGCATTGACTCAAAATCAACTTCGAGTATTTTACATCTCTATTATATATAGTTGAAGGAATGCAGTTGGAGTTCATTGATTAAAAACAATATTTTCAATAATTGAAAAAACAATATTTACTTAAGGTGAAACTATCACCTATATCTAGTATTCTGTAAATTTATTTTGAAAAATAGTTTTCTACATACCTATGCCCAGAGAGATGGTCCTACCCCAGAAATAATGCATGGTTTTATGCCAAAACCAAGCAAATTAGCAAAGGTAACAGTTTTGGGTATTATAAGTTAAGAAAAGAGCTAAATTCAGTAGTTAGCATTCTAAAAACACAATCATTTCTCTTTTAATAGCAAAAACAAAATTCAAATATATACTGTTCTTAAGTACTTCAAGAAGTACTTTCTTTTTTTAATTTAATCTTTATTATATTTTTCCCGTTACCATTTAGTCCCCTTAAACCTCCATACCCCCAACAATCTCCACACTGTTGTTCATGTCCATGAGTCCTTTTCCCTTTTTGCTCCATCCCTCCAACCCCAACCTCCCCCATCAACAGTTGTCATCCGCTCTCCATCTATGAATCTGTCTCTGTTTTGCTTGTTAGTTCAGTTTGTTCATTAGATTCCACATATGAGTGAAATCATGTGGTATTTGTCTTTCCCTGACTGGCTTACTTCAGTTAGCATAATTTTCTCCAAGTCCATCCACACTGTCACAAAAGAAGTACATTCAAAATCATAGCACATTTACAAATGTTGGTATGAGTATAGAATGGTCTTCTGTGGCTACAAAAATCTGTCTTCATTGAAAATGACATTAATAAATGCCTAATAAACTTAATTTTGTGTTACCATAAGTGATGCTTTCGTGGCCTTATCAAGTATTAGTTAAGCCTCAGGCACTGAAGTCAAAAACCCTCAGTTTGAATCTCAGCCCTGTTAGCACCTGGGTGATTCCAGTAGTTTATTTAACCTCTCTAATCTTCAGTTTCCACATCATTAAAAGAAGACAATACAAGTGCTTTCCTCTAAATGAATACTGCTGGTAAAGTACAATGCCCAGCACACACTAAGTAGTGCATAAATGTTTTAAGTAGGTAGTAGAAAAAGATAACTTGTTGCAGTCATCATTCACTGTCTTTTATTAGCTTCTAACTAGACTTAATTATCACCAAAATTTAACCCTCTAGTTGAAAATTAGGAAACCTATGTATATTTCCGAGCCTTTGTTATGAATCTTTTAGAAAATTACTTTAGCCCTGGCTGGTGTGGCTCAGTGGATTAAGTGCAGGCCTGCAAACCAAAAGGTTGCTGGTTCAATTCCCAGTCAGGGCACATGCCTGGGTTGCAGGCCAGGTCCCTGGGCGGCGGGGGTAAGGGGGTGAGGGTTACACACATTGATGTTTCCCTCTCTCCCTCCCTTCCCCCTCTCTAAAAAAATAATAAAATAAATACAATCTTTAAAAAAAAGAAAATCTATTTTACCATGAGCAAGTATTCATGTGTAACAAGAAAACTTGTCTAATATCTATCTCAGTTTAATGATGAAATACAAATATTACCCAGTCTACCTTTCTAGTTGTTCAATCCTTCAGTTTTCACCATCATTCATTTATTCTCCTCTTGGGTTTTCTCTCTTCTACCTACTCCTTAGATAGTAGTATTTCCTAGAATTCTATTCTCTGCTTTCTTTTCTTCATTTATTATCCCAGAGTGATTTTATGTATGCTAGTGGCTCAATTACTACCAATCTATAGATAGCACCCTGTATAACCTCCATATTGACAAATACCAATAGCATGTTCAGATTAACAGAAATACAACAGAGACACCACTTGGGTTTACTTATCTAAGGGACACAGAAAGGAATGTAGATGCAGCATCTGCTAAGAGATAAAAATGAAAGCTTCTAAGCCTTCCAAATATTCAAACTTTCTGGAAAATATAACATCAGACCTGGAAACTTCACTTCCCCTTCTGGTCCCAGCCTTACATGCACAAAAGTAGACTGGTGCTATACATAGCATTCTCTAGAGCTCACCTCACCCAGGCAAGGTTACATCAATCTTACATTATATAATGCCCAACATGATAGCTAAGTTGCAGTACAGAGGATATTCAGACAGAAACAAGTCCTTGATTCTCAGCTTCCCTAGACTAATACAGCCTAGTGCAAGTATGTTCCTGTATTTAGGGCTATGGGAATAAAACAAGAAACTGTTATCAGATATCTGAAAAACCATGATATCAGGCTCTTGCACACAAACTTACAACTCCAGAGCTCTTACGTGAGCTCCAGACATTGCCTACTCTTTACCTGAAGGTCTCATTGGCACCTAACACTCTTCCCAGCAAATGGAGTTAGTCCTCTCTATACATTACCAATGAAAGGCATCATCATCCACTGGTTGGCCAAATCAGGAACCTAAGAATCAAATTTGACTTTTCCAGTTCCCTCATCCACTGCATCTAAGGGGAATCAATTCTGTTCATTCATTCAATTTTTTCCATTCTCAACTAGCTTGATTCAGGTCATCATCATCTCTGGTTTAAAACATGTTTCCAAAGTATAATTCCTACCTCTGAGTCCATTTTCAATTTATTTCCCACACTAATCACAGAGTCCTCTTTCTAAAATGAAAATATGAAGCTCTGTTATGATTTTCTATTATTTTCACATTAAAGTTCAAACTCCTTTACACGGTGTATCTCAGATGTTTCAAAGAAATAATGCGTGAGGAAACAGAGGAAAGGAATTTCACAAAGTCAGGCCCTATGGGAATATAGAAAACCTTAGCATTTCTAACTGCTTGATTAATCTCAGCAGTAGATATGTTTTTGCTTGCTTTCTTCTCCCTTCTCTAGTACTTAAGTATTACCAAGACATATCTACTCTATGTCTTTGCTAAGATTTCTCCTACTTCTGATAACTAATTGCCTCCCTCTTAATTTTATATGTATAGAGATTCTGCTTTCTCATAGCTTCTGCTTCTTCATGTCTTTGGCTGCCTCATGGCCTCTGCTGTTTTTCTTCTTTCTCATGTCTATTTAACTTCTATCTCACTCTCCTACCAACTACATACTTTGTCTTTATGTATCACATTCAAGTTTCTGAAGAAAAAGAATCTAAATAATTCAGAAAATAAAATATAAATGGTGTACTCTGTTGCGCTATGCTTTTTGCCAGACTACCTGCTGTGTCACTGACAAGAATACCGATGAACTATCCTTGAAACATGGGACACTGTGGTTTAAACAGTTGTGGAAAGGTCAATTGGTTTATGTGGTCAGGATAAGGGGTTCACATAGTACAGAACATGAACATTTATAGTGAAGAAAATATAACAGAGATCTGTAGTTGAATGAATTAATAAGAAATATCAACTGTGTTTATAGATCCTTATCCACTTTTTTGAGTAATTATATTTTAAGTATTATTCGGTTTTTATGATTGAAGATTAAAACTGTTAAACTCATAATTAATAGCAACTATGAATTTAACTTTAGATTTACTTTAGTTAGTCTCACTCTATTATCTTTTTCTTTGTCATCATTCATTCTCTCTCTGATTTACCTTTCCTGAAATTGACTCATTTTTAGTTTCCTTTTCAAAGAATTTTACTTAGTCCAGAAATGATTAGTCTTTAGTACCTCTTGGTACATGCTGTCCATGTGTCCATATACTTCTTAAAATTTGTTCTCAAAGAATCTCTAAAGGCTTAATATTCAGAATTAAAAGTTATAACTTACTGACTAAATTACATAGTGACTGAAGATTTCTTTACAGAATAAAGAAATGATAACACAAGACAAATTAAGAGTAGAGAACCTAAAATTTACTATTTCAAACTCTGTGTTCCTAGATGTAAGAATAAGTTGTTTATGTGTTTCTTATAGCTACTCTCCAAAATTATTTTGTAAACATTTTGTTTTCTGTCTTTATTATACCTGCTTTCAGGACAGAAGAATGATTCTTGTATGTGGTACATCAAAGTTTGTTTTGAATTGTGTGGAATGGCAGTAACAGTGAGGTAACAAAGAAGGAACAGGTTTATACTGCCTCTCTGTCTAGAGTTCTTCCTATGGCCTCTATTTAATCTGTTCTCCTCCAACTGGTTCTTCCCGCTTCTCATCCTATTGCCTTTTCACCAAATGGGCACATACAGTTTCATACTCTTATCCTTCCTCGTTAGACCTATCTTAATGCAGTTAACACACCTATGTCCAGCTGCTTGACAAGACACCTCAAAATGTGATTTCGCGTTAGAAGACATCCCATAAAGGCACTTATAGAGGCAGGAAGTCATGTTGTGTTAGCTCAGGATTTCCTAACTGGCAAAATCAGGAGAGAGATGGTCTAAGCAAAGCAGCCGAAGTCCTCCTCTAAGTGCGAGAGAGTTGCCGTTTATGGAGCAACTGTGTGAGAAGCTCTCTACTAAATGCATTTACTATCTCATTTAATTTAATCTCTGCAAAAAGTCCTGTAAATTAAGAATCATTGTCTATTTTACAGATGGGGAAACACAGGCTCAGAGAGATTGATTCACTCACGAAAGGTCCTGTAGCTAGGCAGTGTGAGTCAGAATTCCACCTCAGGATTTTGACTCCGAATCGTATTCTCCTACTTCCGAATTTCAGAAGTGACAAGTTGTCCCATGAAAAATCTGGTGAAGCTTGAGGCCTGTCTCCTCCCTTAATCTATTTACTGATTATCTTATTGATTGGAATCTATCTTTCAGATTATTTGTTTAGGAGGAAAGAATTTTAGGTTTTTCATCAATTCAATACATTTCTCTATGTGGAATAACATTTATCCCATTTAACTGTAAGCTTATTTCTCTGTCTTCAGTGGAAAGACCACTGTTATTTATAGCTACATTCCTGGCAACTGGCATGTATATAACCAGGCTCCAGTAAACATTTGTTTTAGTTATATAGGTTCTCGTCCCCAATCATGGAGGATCAAAGGTACTGAGAAGTTATTAAGGCAAGAACTCAAGTAAAGGGAAACAAAATAAAGGACCAGGGTATACACATTACACAACCTGCTCCCACAAAGAAGACTCGGATAAATCTGGTGGAGTGAAGGCTGCCAGGTACCTGCCACAACACATCTTTTCCAAAATCGCTGTTTTTTTCCCCTCAAGAAACATTTGTTAGGTGATTGAGTGATTGAGTAAGTAAATGAATGCAGTGACGGGGATGAGGTTTCCTTATTCAAATTTTCAGACCTCAACTGTTAAAATACCTGGCCATTGTAAAAACAACTGTACGTAGCATAGGATGCGTGCCAGAAGTAAACCCAGAATTCTCCTTGTGATCCATGAAAACGTTGTAGATTCTTGACCTGGACTCGGTTACTTCACATGCAGCAATAGGTGACTTTTGTTCTCTAACTCCCCTCGCCCTCTGACTTCTCCCCATTCCGCCACCTGCAGTCCTCAGTACCCCAGGGCCTGTTATCTGCTCTGCAAAGCAAAAGGAAAGGAAAGGAATTAAAACCAGGAATTTAATGGTTTGGGGTTTTTTTTGGTTCCCTTTTCCCAGCAGTCCTGCTTCTCCGTTGCCTGCTTTTTCAGCCTGCCTCCACCATTAGCCAGACCTACATCTTGAGAGTCATCCGTATTGAAACAGGAACAGCACTGCATTTATTTCTCCCCAATTGATCTTTTCTTTTTTTTTTTTTCTTTTCAATGGTAAATGTACTCTGGTTCTTTTCGAGAAACAATACAAGATCTTTTTAGAGTTATCAGGGACTAGAGGTAGAAAGGATGTTAGAGATCATCTAACCCACTCGTTTGACAGAAATGCCCAAGGCTGCAGATGACCCGAGCTAGTCAGTGATGTTACCCTAAGTGTAAAAGTCCTAGCACACTGCTTGGAATATGACTGGTGCTCAAAAACCCAGAACTCTGTGTCCTCTTAATACAGAGCCAAGAATAGCCAGTGACTGTTTTCCCTAATTACGTGCGAGCACTGAATTGCACGTTTGTATTGTAAGACATTTGTGGGAAGCTGGTTTTATTTTTAAAAAATTATTGGCAAGGCCAAGTAGGGAGCTCCCAGGGCCTATGCCTTCACAGAAACACCAGAAAAAGAAAAAAGAAAAAGAATAAAACTCTCAGAATCAACTTTCCCAGAACTCTGGTAAATAGTCGAAGATTTATAGCAACCAACAGAATGCTGAATGAAGAAAAAAGCGACTTAAACCAGCAGGAGAGTTGTGCAGTATTTTAGTTTCGCCTGGTCCCACCCACTTCCCCAGCATAGCTGGGAGTCTTCTAGAGGACAGTCAATGTGCCTGGTGCCAGAAAGAGTGTAGTGGACCCTGTTTCCAAGGAGCTGTGTTTGTCTGCTCTGCTCTGTCCGGGACGACAGACCAACACAGTTGCCTTTGTTTCCCCTGACTCAGAACTCTCTCGGGGGGAAAAACTGATTAGTGAGGGCATTCTTTGAAAACATTGAAAGATAAATGAACAAACTTAGGAATCTCTCTCTTGAATATTTAATATAGTCTAAATAATTATATATCTACACATGTAAATATATGTATATAAATGGTATATATTTAGACTATACACAGATATAAAATAGATTTATATATATATTTACACTGTACTTACATATATATGAATATACATATATTTAGGCCATGAGCTGCAAGCTGCTTTACAGGATGGGTGAAGGAATCTGATCTTTTGCCAGCAGTACGTGGGGGTTCCTATATCTCCACCTTCCCACTAACACTCTACGTTATTAGACTTTTTACCCGTTTCATGGATTTAAAGTCTTGTCTCACAGTTTGTATTTATCTACTTAGTAATGATTTCTGTACATCTCTTTGTGCACTTACTGGATTTGTCCATGTTTCTATCGGGTTTCCTCGTTGTTGACTTGGAGACCTTTCTCATATATTCTAGATGTTAAGCATCTCATCAGTATAGATAGTATAAATGAGATCTCCAAATTTGCTATATGTGTGTTAACTTTGTTCGCAAGGTTCTTCAGTGAAAATAAATCCTCAATTTTGATGAAGTCCAACTCTATCCAGGCCCTGGCTCGGGAGTTTTCATTATTTGTTGTCATTTCTTCAACTTAAGGTTTGTGCTCCCAGGTGGTCCTTCCCAACCTTCTGTTTTATTCAAATTACTTAAGTTGAAGAGTCATGAGCTTGCATTATGTGGATTTAAATGTATCAGCCCATGCATGGGTTTCAGAAAAAGGAGCATTTTACCAATTAATACTGATGTTTTAGAATAGCTTTTCAAAGTTCTGCAAAGCTCATTAACACAGCTGGTGACTAAAGTGGGCAGCGTGCAGTCAGCAGGGTTAGGCCTGTGTAATCCTCCCAGATGTTTTCTAATAACGTAATAGATACATCTATAATTAGAAACTGACTTCTGTCTTTGTTATCTGTACTCTTGAGTCCTTGACCAGTCCATTTTAAATGGGAAGGCTGTAGGGATGGAGTCTAAGAGTTATTCTTCACTTTTCCTAACTGTATGATTGACCTAGGTTTTATTTTGATTTAATGAGGAGTCTTTGTTGATCTTTTCAAACCATAGGAGGCATCTGCAGGACCCCCAAATCATTTGACTAATTCATAAAGAGCAGACAGTCCTGGAGAATATGCCTCTAAAACTAATCTGGACTGTGTAAATTATTGTTTGTTTTTTCATGGTTCAGGGAAGTCCTTTATCATATAAGGCAGATTGAAACCAATATGTAAGAAGACTTGTTGAGGAGGGACAATTGGGGTCCTTTAACTTTCCTTCCATCAGGTCCAAGTACCAGAGAAGGAGGCCCAGAGTCTTGAGTAACTATAGAAACCTGGGGAGCCAGCAAAGTAGGAACAGGTTTGGGGAAGGATGGGGAGATACAAGGAGGGTCAGGACATGGTAGAAGGGGAGACAGGAAGGACAGGCAGAGAGATAAGAGGAAAAGGAGGCAGGTATGAATGCCTTTGAGGCTGGAATAGATGAGGGGAGTGATGGTTGAGGAGGACAAGTGGATCCTCGAGGAATTAAATAGCTAAAGGTAAAGCAGATTGAGATTGTTGAATGGCATGATAAAAGTAAGACTGAGAAAGCCACTTTTTAGTTTCTTCATATCAAGAGAAATAAGTAGATCATCATTAAGAGGAGGGTTTTGGATACTTAGGATGCAAGGGCCTCCCATAAATGAATCTACCTCGGGAGAGCCTAGGAACCCCAGAAAGAGGACATAGTAGCTCCAAACTATCCTTTGTAACATTTTGACATTTTTAGACATATTAGACTGTGTTAGTGCCACAGTGATGGAACATATAGTCAGGAGGAGAGGAACCTCGTGGAGTGACAATTCCTCACAGAATTAGGCTGGTATTCAAATAAAGGGGAGACCTCACAAAAGGCCTAGGAATGTTCCCACTTAACGGGAAAAAGCCAGGAAGAATTCCATTCAACAGAAAGAGCCAGGGATTGGATCCTTACTTCAAAAACAAAAACCAAAAAACCCCCAAACCAAAACAAAGCAAAAAACACAAAAAACCAACATGACTTTCATTCAGGAAAATTCTCAAATAGAGAAGAGCCAGGAAGAATTTCTCTCCAGGATTAAATCCCTACTCAAAAAGTGCTGAGCTGTTTCTAAGGAAAAGTATAGCAGTTGCTGAAAAAATTAAAAATAGAATTACCAGCAATTCCACTTCTGGGCATATATCCAAAAGAACTAAAAGCAGGGTTTCAAAGAGATATTTGTACATATATATTCATAGCAGCATTATTCATAATAGCCAAAAATGTGGAAGAAACCCACATGTTTATTGACAGATGAATGGATACACAGAATGTGGTATATACATGCAATGGAACATTATTAGCCTTGAGGGGAAAAAAAGAGGAAATTCTGACACATGCTACAACATGGATGAACCTTGAGGACACTATGCGAAGGAAACTAAGGCACTCATAAAACAAATACCGTATAACTCCGCTTAATGAGGTATCTGGAGTAGTCAGACTCATAGAAGCATAAAGTAGAACGGTACCTGCCAGAGGCTGGTGGCGGGGCGGGGGAGAGGGTATGGGGAGCTGTTGTTTAATTGGTATGAGTGTCAGTTTTTCAAGATGAAAAGTTCTCAAGATTGGTTGTACCACAATGTGAAAATACTTAATACTTAAGTAGGTTAAGTATATTAACCTATACTTAAAATGGTTACAAGGTAAATTTTATGTTATGCACATTTTACCACAATTAAATTTCTTTTTAAATTCCTAAAAAGAGCTAAGATGACTTTTGTCCAGGAAGATTCTTGATCAAACAGAAGAGAATCAGGAAGAGCCCCATTCAATAGAATCAAAGTAATTCATTATTGTGTTACAAGAGACAAGTGTCTGAATGACCGAATTAGGAGCTGTGACTTACCACTGTGTTACCGGGCTGCATTTTTTCCCTTCAAAATTCACATGTTGAAGTTCTAACTCTCTGTCTCTCAAAACAGAATGATATGGAGATAAGGCCTTTAAAGAGGTAATTAAGGTAAAATAAAGTCACAGAGGTGTGCCCTAATCCAGCAAGACTGGCATCCTTATAAAAGAAGAGATTAAGACACTAAAGCAACCCAAGGACAACCATTTCAGGACACAGTGAGCAAGCAACCATCTTGTAGGCCGAGGACAGCAGTCTCAGAAGAAATTAAACCTGTGGATACCTCGATCTTGAACTTCCCAGCCTCCCATGAGAAAATAAATTTCTGTGGTGTAGGCACCCAGCTTGTGTTATTTTGTTACGGCAGCCCTAGCCGACTGAGGGTCTCAGTATCCTCAGTAATAACACATCATGAATCTCAAGGTCCCCAGCCTAGAAGGAAACAAACGATTGGAGGACCCAGCACAAATGCTGGGTAAGAATAGTTCTTCAAAGTCTCATTCATAGTATTATACTTTTATTTTTTTACTTACTGATCCATCTTCTCATTTCGACATTGTATTCCTCCCTGCGCCCCCCTCCCACTTTTCACTATAATTTTTTACTTCATTAAGAGAGGTATCAGCTTCCAACTAAATAATCCACAATCAATGCCCTGGAAGAATGTTGCAAATCAGTAGCTGCCCCTCTCATACTTGCTGTAACTTGGTAACTTTTTGGTTTTGAGGCACGTGAGGGATGACTGTGCTCCCTGAGGAATTTGCAGACTGGCATGTAATCATTTTCTGCAGTCTGGCTTTACATGTAGCTTTGCAATCTGGATTTGTATGTAGTTGTTATTGTTCACTACTTTAGGACCACGTGTCTACTTGTCACTGTACAAACAGTTCTGAGGGTTAATATAAATTTTATTAATATAAAAATAGGAGTAGCGCGAGAACTCGGTCACTGGAGACATAAAACCAAACTGACAAAATACATTGTCTGTCAAATGCAGACCAAACTGTCAACCAGTTATTTTCTCTTTTACAGCAACAATGTCTTACAGCCAAGTTTGTGCAGCAAAAATTCTCATAGCAAAGATGTTTAAGGTGAAATTACCTAGAACCCAGCTAACAACCCCTCTGGGGGTGAACCCTACCACTATTCTATTTGACAACTATTTGACGAGAGATGCCTGCAGAGTCCCATCACCACTCACAGCTCTGTCCTCTTCTCCCTCATTTCCTTCCTTTCTCATCCCACCCTTATTTCACAGTGGCCTCTGCCCTTACATCTGTGCTTTCATGTCCACGACCAGCCTTAATCCTACTTCTAGCAGCCCCTCTGACCCTGGCCCCAAATTCATACTCCCATCAATGGTCTTAGCTCCTCTGTTTCAAAGGTATCCCTTGCCACGTAGCTCCACTCATTGTCCACTTATATTATCTCCTCCACCAGTTCTCGTCTTTGCCACTAGAGTCCTCTCTGTCATTAGACCCTGACTCCCTCCATTTCTCCCTCTCCTGTCTTAAATCTGGGCTTCCCTCTGACACCTGAGCACCTGACAATGCCCTCACTTTCCTTGCTTTTATCCTTAACTCTGGGATCTACTCTTACAGCAGAGGCAGGGTTTTTGCCCCAGATTCGACATTTGTAATAGACTTTCATTTACCTTCACAGCCTGCCGTTCCCCCTCGCCCATGAAAGCACACTCAGATTCTTGGCACCTTCCCTCCTGAGACTTCACTTTGTAAACTACATCTTCTCTCCTGCTGGAACCCTCTCTCAGAACATAGACATCTACCAGTCATGGTCCAACCTATGAATCCCAGTGATTCGTTGATCTTTTTCTTCCCCAACCACTGATCCTTTCTACACCATCACCAGCAGCCTCTACTTTCACTGTGGCTCAATCTGAGTTAATCTGTTACATGGCGGTCAGCTCCACCAACCCTGCTGACTGGCCTCTTCCCTCCCAACCATCTCAGGCATTGAGGGTTCAAGCCTGCCCTTTTCAGCCCCACAAAGAAGGGAAGCATTCCCTCTGAGCTCAGTTTTTATATCTGGAAGAAGTTGGTGGGGATGGCTTTAGATATTCTATCGTGATCAAAGCATCTGGGGAAAAGTTAAAGAAAAGACTCCCTTGTTTCTCAGCCATAATCATAGGGATCCCAAGTTGATGAGCTGGAAAACTCAAAGAAGAAGGGGAAGGAGGAGGAGGAGGAGAAGAGAAAGTAGAAGGAACAGAGGAAGAAGAAGTAGTTCTGAGTATATATGATGAGGTCTGTCTGGAAAAAGTAGAGCCATTGTTAACATAACGAGAATGGTTTACATGACATCAATGTAACCTGGCAGC